>JAVTVY010016882.1:0-66715 GCA_036873755.1 Hanleya hanleyi | reverse complement strand
GCTGGGAAAACTGTAACACCCAAGCACCTGGGTTTGGCTGTCACCATAAAGCACAGAACTGGATCAAAACTTGTGGTGACAATGCTGAACAGAGCCGGCCATTGTATCAGCTATGACGAACTACAGCGAATAGATACTGCCACCGCTTATGACATCATTCAGAAGTCGCAAGAACATGGTGTCGTTCTTCCATCCAACATCCGTCATGGTATCTTTATCCATGCAGCAGCAGATAACATTGACGTAAATGAAGAAACCCTAGATGGAAAAGCCACAACGCACGCAACATCTATGGTTCTTTATCAACGGAGTGTCTTGACTGATGGTGATTTCGGCACAGCAGTAGACAGAATTCAATCTGCGGTTTCAACAAAGGAGAGGAGACGAACACTACAAGAGAAGGTAATGGGGACAGAGATTGCGGAGTTTAGTGTATCTGGCCGGCGTCCATCTCCAATATTCACTGGTAAGATAAATCTTGACTGGTTTCACGCACAAAGAGCTGCCCAGGAAGAGTCACAGAACCTGGACTTTGCATGGATGATAGTGCGTCTGTGTCCACATAAGCTATTTGAGGTGAACCTGGAGCGGGATCCGAAACTGCAGCAGGTGTTCGGCTGGAGTGCATATAATGCACTTGTGTCAAGGAAAGTTGTCTCTCCTACCTCAATTGGCTACTGTCCATTAATCAATGCTAGCCCCACGGAATACAGCACAGTGTACACAGTGATGTCCACATTGCAGAAAATGATGTCAGCTTTCAACCAGGAGAAAACAGTCATCACATTTGACGAAGCGATCTACTCGAAAGCGAAAGAAATTCAATGGCGAGTGCCAGACCAGTTCGACGATGTGATCCTACGTATGGGCGGTTTCCACATAGCTCTAAATTTCTTGGCAACGATTGGTCACCTGTACGAAGAAAGTGGATTTGAAGACCTTCTAATCGAATCAAGCGTGTATGGAAGCAGTTCGGTGACTAAAATAATAAAGGGCAAGATGTATAACAGAGGCGTTCGAGCGCACAAATTAGTGGTAGAAGCTCTGATGAGGCTGAGATGGGCAGCATTTTGCCAGTGGCTTGGAGACAAAGGACTGATAAATGACAAGAATGTTGTAGTGTTTGACCAAACTCTAAAGGAGCTGCAGGATGTTATTGCCAATGAAGAACTCGAAAATATTCAAGCTGCGACAGAGGACTTGACTACCAGTCTGAGTGACCTACAGGTACAGATGAAAGATTTCGTGACAGAAGGTAGGAGAAAGTCACAAACCTTTGCTCACAAATGTTCATCAGCAGTTCCAAGGCGGTGAGCATTCTGTGAGTCGATCAAGTCACAAGTTTTCTCAGGTGTGGTCTGATATGGCGTTGGAACAGTCAGTCAACTGTAACATCAAATCAAAGGGAGGAGTGATTGGATTCACTAAGATATCTGGGGCCCTGGACAGATGGTTTATGACAGCACACGAGCGCGTTTCTCTCGCCAGTCAAACCAAAAGCATGCTCGGTTTATCAGAGGACGACTCTCAGGCGCACCATAAGGAGGCCGGCAAACACAGGGTACTCAGAGACGAGGAAGATGTACAGAAGCTTACACAGACTCTAATGGAATTTGCCAACAATCCATTCGGCGTCGATGAAGAGAATGACCATAGGCTGATAAACATAGTGACTGGTACAATTGCCCCTGAAGAAGTCAGTTCAGGCCTATTAAAGGCTAAAATAAAGGGGGTGGAAATCATGGATAAGTTTATAACCGATCGTCTGGTACAGAAGCAGACGGACAGTACTACAAAACCAATGTCATTCTTCGACACACTCAAGAAGACACAACTGAAGACATTCGCTACTATGCGAAAGCCAGTTAAGGCCAAAACTGGCGAAGGCAAAGATACTACCCTCAATGCAGACAGAGAATTATTTGGCAGAATAATGGTTGTGGCCAAAACAAGAACGATTGACCTGCTAGATGTTTTCCAGCACGAACTTGCAGGTGTGCCATTGTCATTGGCTAAACCGGATGGGACACTGAACAAGACGGCTAAGAGCAAACTGCTTACGGAGCTCGAAAATGAGGCAAAGGCTACAAGCGCGCATCTTCCGACGTCGAATCAAGACACAGCATGGATAATTGATGGGATGGCGTTGGTGCAGATGGGCAAAAAACCAGGTGTGTCAACCCTTGGAGAACTCTCAAAACAATTGTTCCAGCCAATACAAAGAGTTGCCCAGTTCCCTATGGTAAATCGCATCGACGTTGCCTTTGACAGGTATGATGTAGATGAATCGATTAAAGCCTTCGAACGCGCACGACGACAGAAGATAGCGTCGGGAGTTGAGGTAAAAATTCTGGGACCTCAGACATCCCTCCCTCATCAGTGGGATAAATATATTGGGAACCCTAAGAACAAGGCGAACTTGACTGCTTTCTTGAACAAGACCTGGGTTGAACTAGGGAAGTCTACACTGCAACCTGGGCAGGTGTTTGTGACTGGTGGGGGGTTTGAACGTAGAGAAGAAGCCATGATGGTACGTAATGGAGCGGTGTCAGTAGTGAATGAGCTGCAATCAAACCACGAAGAAGCTGATACGCGACTGTTGCTGCATGCAAAACATGCAACGAAGGATAGCGAGCGAATTGTGGTTTGATCACCTGGCACAGATGTCGTCGTCCTCTGCATCCATTTCTGCTCTGAACTGGGAACGGATCTGTGGTTCAAAACGGGCGTCAAAGATAAATCCAGATTCATTCATGTGAATGAAATACAAGAGAAGCTTGGACCCAAGTTGAGCAAATTGCTACTCCCTGTCCATGCGTTGACTGGCTGTGATTCGACAAGTGGCTTCAGTGGAAAGGAAAAGATAAAACCATGGAAAATGATCATGCAGAATCCTGACAAGTACACATCACTGACTGATGTAGGAACAAGCACAGACGTGGGTGACGAGGTCCAGGAAACGGTTGAATCATTCGTAGTTGCCCTCTACGACAAGAATGCAGAAGGGCATGTAAATGCTCTGAGGCATCGCTTGTTTTGCCAAAACAGGGAAGAAATGAATCTCTTCCTCCAACCAAAGACAGCTTACTACAACACACTAAGCGAGTAAGCTATCAAGTATATCTTTGGAGAAATGCTTTAACAGCAACACCGCATATTCCCTCGCCCATTGGCAATGGTTGGCGATATGACAACGGTGTGATGGCGCCCACCCTGATGACACAGTCTCCCGCTCCTCGGATGCTATTAGAGCTTACAAGATGTGGCTGCAAAAAAGGTTGCAGAAGAAACTGTAAATGTGCTGGAAATGGCCTAGCTTGTACAGAGGCTTGTTACTGCAGTGCTGGTGATGAATGCGAGAACCCAAACAAGGTTACCGTTGAGGATGAATGGGAAAGTGACGATGATGGCCGCGACATTGAACATGCTGATAGGTAGATGTGATCATACCGACTCGAAACTCATATTGACACCTGCATTCTACACAAGCTGCCAGACCGTTGGACGAGACCTTCAATTGTATATACAAGATGCCGCTGTTGGAGTAGTTATACAGATATTCGGAAATGCTAATAATGCCTGCATGGTGTAAATTTATGGATCGGTCAATAAATTCACCTCTCTAGCCTACACACATAACAGATAATCGTATATCGGCTGGGTACAGTGCGCTCAGATTAACAATTATTCTTTGATTATCTAAATATGTTTGCCGGGTTGCACATTCTGAAATCAGTATTTGTTAGATTACGTTTCCTTCACTATGTTGTATCGTCCTGAGATGAATTGCGGGAACGTTATTCAACTTATTCCAAATAGCGGATTCGGAGGTCACTAAACAAATATTAATCTGATATGGAAAGTAAAGACAGACTGAATTCTGAACTTGAAGAGAACAAATTATGGACTAGAGGAGAGTGAAGTATCGCTCCCGGTTTATAATGGCATTATATCATAATAAAAATGGCTACTGAAATTTAGAAATGGACTCTGTTGAAGATCATCATCTAGGTGACATGTGTAGAAAATTTCATTTTAATTGGTTGGATATTAAGAAAATTATGTGATATCTAATACCTCATCCCTCTTGTGTGGTGTTTCTGCTATGATCAGCTGGAGTTTAATAACTTATGTATATAGCCTCATAGATAATATTATATAGGCATTTTTAGTATAGGATTAATCAGTGGGTGATTATATTTCAAAATTTTACGTATTCAATAAATAACCAGGTATTAGTATACAAGGAAAAACTAAAATGGTGTAGAAAATGCGAATATAAATTAGATGAAATACGTCATAACATTATGACGTCAGTGTGACGTCATTAAAGGTACTATCTCAAGTCAAATTACATTTTGCGATAGAACAGTTATCCAGTCATATATCTTTGAAGTTTCAACTCATTAGGCCCAAGCGTAAAGAAACTATTAGGGTTTGGCCACCCCTACCCCCATTTTGGCTGCAATTCTCCACAGACCACGTAGCGCCGAAATACTGAAATTTGCAGCCGAAGGCACCACCGTAGATGCCTACATCAGGTCTAGATCTGACCGGCGGATACTTATCTCTCAAAACCACTTGTCAAACTAAATCTACGCGGGGGGTGCTACGAAAACCTTATTTAGGCCCCTTTTTGCGATTTGGCTACCGGACTATGATCTTTCTCACAGAAATATTTTATTGTGAACAAAATCTGCATCTATTCTGAATAATCATCAGCGTTTGTTAGTTAAATTCTGCCTGTACTCTCATAGAGGTAGAGGGGCAGTCCCCGGTTTCATGGCTGTACGCGAAGCCATACATCGTACAAAAGACCGAAAAAATTACTGGGCTAACGATTGGCTCTATAGTTGCGTTTGAAACTAAGTGGGGTCCCCTAGCCGGTCTATGATACAACTTTAAACGATATATCATTGGTCAGAAGAGGTTGTGGAAGAAAGTAACCCAATCATATAGGCATAATCACAGGTTCACAATCAACTAAATTCTGGTATAGAGTACCAACTATTAATGTCTTCATATCTGTGATGTTATCAAGTCGGGAGGTTTGTATTATAAAACCTTATAAGCCCTCGGCCATGTGGATATTGTAAGGATGCTGTAAACCATGGCTCATAAATGTCCATGGTTAGTCCAGGGCTTTCAGAAAAAAAGTTTTCAATGATGCCAGCTAGATATGATGTTCACTCCATCAAATCCTAATCACTGCCAACTTTCCTTTATCCAAATGAATTTCCAAGTCATTTTCCAGAGTGTGTATCTCAGTCAAGAAAGTCTGAATGCGTTTGTTCATTTTAACACTTTTGAGATGTAAACCACATGATATTCGAACTGGTCCCGTGTTAAGCAAAATTAGACACAAGTTACGTAACGTGACGGCAGAAATCTTGCACGTTGTCATGGAATTGCAGTATAAAATTACACACTGTGACGTAAACTTGTTTACATTCTGTTCTTTGGTTATACTCATAAAATTTTCTCGAAGACGTGACCGATTTATCGCAAGCAAATGTCGACGATCATTGCAAATGGCCGATACACGAAGAGACCCGTATGTCGGAAGTAATTGACTCCTGGCGCTGTGTTATCTACGTGATTGAACTGTCGAAAACTGGACAACAGGGTGTTGGACTATCAAAATACGGAACAGCGATTTGTAGGGCACGGACTGTATAGAGATAGCGATTTGCGCAGGTATGGACTGTATGGAGATTTGCACGTCAACACGGACTGTGAAGGATACACCGGTATAGCATTAAACAGTAAGACTATATTTGACATTTATTTGTTGTATTGACTTTACTTAATTTGTATATGATTTTAGTATTGTAAATAAATATTTGATTGTTAATCCTTGACTTCACAAAAGTTTTCTGTTACCTTTTTTCTATTATCGTTTATGACGTAACAGAAATTGGGGGCCTGCCCGCGAGCATTGTTTACATTACAGCTTGCCAGCTGATCTGTTTTTGCAACATAGTTCTAAATTGATACATTGTCTGAATTTATGAAGTCAGGGAGTAGATATTACCAGCATGTCATTTGACCCAGCACAGTCTGCCTCAGATCCTAATCAGGAGGAATTTAACGAACTACGCAAAGAGGATTTGTTCGCGCTGTGTAAATTCCTACAAATTAAAGTTAAAACATCTTTGAGAAAGCAGAAATTAAGAAACTCATTATTAAACATTTTGTTAGCAAACAACTTTGGGATGAAAGTGATGTTGATTTAACTGAGGAAACATCTGATGATTTGGAAATAAAGAAATTAGAATTGCGAAATCAACTGGTATTAAAGCGGTTAGAAAAAGAGGAAAAATGAGAGAGAGAAAGGGAAGAAAGACAGTTTCAGCTAGAGAGAGAAAAGTTAGAAAATGAAGAATAAGAGAAGGAGAAAGAAAGACAGTTTCAGTTAGAAATGAAGCCATTGGAATTACTGTCGCGAACAAGTCCTCCTACACATGCACCTGTACAATCACAATCAAAATTTGATGCGGCTCGTCAAATACGTCTCGTCCCACCATTTCAGGAAAAAGAAGTTGATAAATATTTTCTGCATTTTGAGAAAATTACTGAAAATATAAACTGGCCAAAAGAAAATTGGAGTTTACGTCTTCAAAGTGTTTTGATCCGAAAGGCAAGGGATATTTACACTCAATTGACGGTAGAGCAAGCATCAAATTATGATATAATGAAGGATTTAATCCTTAAAGGTTTATGAATTAGTTCCTGAAGCCTATAGACAAAAGTTTCGTAGTTGTGAAAGAGAAAACTCACAGACTCATGTAGAATGTGCTCGTTCAAAAGAACAGTTATTTGATAGGTGGTGTGCCTCGGTTAAATTTGACAGCAACTTCGAAAACCTTAGACAGCTTATGCTTGTAGAGAAATTTAAAAGGTGTATCCATGGTGATATTAGAACATTTCTTGATGAAAAGAATGCCAACAGTTTCGATCAAGCAGCACGATTTGATGATGAATACGCTCTGACATACAAATTATCATTTGTCAGTGCTGTTAAGCCAAGTTCATTCCAGTCTAACATCTCAGGTAACAAACCCAGTTCTTTCTCAGGGCCTAAAACTTTTAACCCTAGATCCAAAGGTTAAAGGGCAAACACAAAGTCTCAGTCACCCACTTTTAACACTCAAAATAAATGTCCCCTTTGCAGCTATTGTGAGAAGGAAGGCTATTTAAGGGTTCTTTGTTTTAAATTGAAAAGAAAACAACAAGATCAAGCGGTTCAAAAGCCTAATGGTTTCCTCACTTCAAGATCTATACCCAAGCAGGTTAGTGACGTTCATAAAGTATATGACGTTAAGATGACCAAGGACACCACTGTTCCTTTTAGTTCTATCAAGGATAAGGTTGACAGTTTTTCAAATCCTGTTATGGAGATTTTTGAACCATTTATCCACAATGGTTTTGTGTCACTTTCAAGTGATTTTTCTGATACTACTCCTGTGAAGATTTTGCGAGACACGGGTGCGTCCCAGTCTCTTTTGTTGGCAGATATTTTGCCGTTTTCTGATTCTTCATCTGCAGGCAGTAATGTCCTGATTAAAGGGGTAGATTCTGTAAATTATACACCCGTTCCCCTCCATAACGTTCATCTGTTTTCCAACTTGATTTCTGGACCTGTTACGGTGGGTATTAAAGGTAGTTTACCATTTGAGGGTGTTCAATTACTTCTTGGCAATGATCTTGCGGGAGATAAGGTTGGGGTTAACCCGATTGTAACTGACAAGCCTTGTTTGGTTCAGATCCATGATCCAGTTGAAGACGAAATTCAAAGTTTGTATCCTGCTTTTGCAGTAACTAGAGCCATGAGTAAATTGTCTGAGGAGTCTGAAAAATCTCTTAAAGATGACGTCATCGATGATGTTTGTTTGGCCGACACCTTCGTCTGTTTTAAATGATGAGGCTGATAAGCCACATTTTGATAGCAAACTGGAATGTCCCAATGACAAAATTTCAAAATCACAGCTGGTTAATGAACAGCATAGTAACAAGGACATTTCCAAGTTGTTTGACAGGGCAGTAGATGAGTGTGATGTAACTCAAGAGCCTGTGTGTTACTTTTGTAAGAATGGTGTTCTTATGCGCAAATGGCGACCACCAGATGTGTCACCTGATGTTGAGTGGGCATTTAAGTATCAGATGGTGGTACCAAAGTCATATCGTTCAGCTATCCTCAGACTAGCCCATGAAACATTTCTTTCAGGCCATTTAGGTGTTAACAAAACATATTACAAAATTCTAAATCATTTCTATTGGCCAAATGTAAACAAAGATGTTACAGAATTTTGTAGGTCATGCCACACATCTCAAATGGTATGAAAGCCCAACCAAACCATACCAAAGGCTCTCTGCAACGAATCCCTGCATTTGGGGAAGCCTTTAGTAGGGTTATTTTAGATTGTGTTGGTCCATTACCAAAAACAATGTCAGGCAATCAATACATGTTAACAATCATGTGTGCTTCAATCAGGTTCGCTGAGGCCATTCCTTCACGGAATATTAAGACAAAAACTATTGTTAAGGCCTTAGTTAAGTTTTTCACACTTGTCGTCCTACCCCAGTCTGTTCAATCTGATCAGGGATCTAATTTCATGTCAGGAATATTTTAACAAGTCATGCATGAATTGGGAATCAAGAAGTATAAATCATCTGCATACCACCCAGAAAGCCAAGACGCATTAGAAAGATTCCACCAGACATTACAGAACGTGATTAAAACGTATTGTTTTGACAAAGCAATGTCGACGGACATTTGAAATGAGGCTTGCTGAGTTTTCCGTATACAATTTAGCATGGATTTTCAATATATCTAAAATATATACCTATCTGCTGTGTTATTACATCGAAATATTATTTTGGTTCAGAGTATCATATTTTAGATATTCACTAATTGATAATCCCTGCTAAAATGTGTACTAAAATGACAAGCACAGAAGAGAGTCCCAGTTCTAGCGTCCGTTGGCGCAGCATTGCCTTATTTTATCTGTGAGCATTTACCGTAAATGAACTTGGATATTTTGTCTGCACGAAGACGGATTTTGTGCAGAATTTAAAGAAAAAAGTAGCTTCACTAACGTAATTTTTCTTACCCTTTGAGCTGGGGAGCTGAAACTTACCACGCTATACCCTTGGGGCAAGATCTACCAGAAAATGTAAAAAAAATATAAGACGGCCGCTTTGATGACGTCACAGTGACGTCATCTTCAAAAATTGGGGCAATTTTTCGGTCAAATTTTTTATTTATGCAATTCCTCCACAAAAACTGCATGATAAATTAGTAAATATTAATGTGATGTGAAATAAAATAGTTTTTGCCCAATTTTCATAGCGGAAAAGCACAAATTTTGAGGAAAAATTACGAAAACATCACTTTTCTGGTACCCCATGTGGTCGCCATCTTGAATTTACCCATGATCCTCTCCTCGGGGAGGTATGCAAATAGGCTTAAAATGACTCCAATATGACAATCTATAAAGTCACGGAGTGTCAGCTCTTATTTTTTTTTTGTCGTTCCGGAGATAGCGCAGAAAATTTGGTAGGGGGGGGCATTTTGCCCCCCCCCCCCAGGGTTAACATAACAACTCCTCCCCAACGTCATGTATTACTTCGATTTAGCTACGGACTTAATAACATGCATTACGTAACCTAACAGAATAATTTTCAAACAACATAAATTCAGTTATCTCCTGTCAGCGTTACCGCAGCAGAAGTTTACGTAATTGCTTAGATGTTGGTGTGAAAGAATCGGTGATCCCTAGAGATCCCCCGGTCTCCTACTGCTTTAACTAAGGCGAAATTTGATATCGAAGTGACGTTTTACAGATATCAGTGTCCGGATTGGGTTAATCTATAGCAAGCGGACACTCATTTCAAAGTTTCGACTTTTTTATTTAAGTGATTTCTTCGCAAATCCCTTCCTCTTACAGTTGGTTCAAGTTTTCTCAACTCTGAAGGCGGATCCTGCTGCAAAAGTTTCTAAGGACTCGGCATGTAGAACAGAAATAATCATGCCATCTTGGTGTCATGCAAACGAGGATTCGAAAATCTGTGTTCGAACTGTCCAACTTTCTAGTCGCCAATGGCGTCCTTGCTATCAATAGACAACCTAGCGGCCGAAATTATGTTGGCGACCACGCTATTCAGTTACGTTATATTACTAGCTACAGCCATCCTCCTAGTTTCGGCCTATCAAACTAGCACGCCAACAAATAGCATGTATTTAAATATAGTTGATTTGGTATACCATGTATGCTGGTATACTGTGTACTATGATTGTATAAACTCAGGTGAATACCAAATTTTCGGGTTCAGCTGATCTTAAGGTATATCAAGGTACATATATATAGAATATCATAACCGGCGTTGTTGGTAAAGATGTTTTGTACTCGAGTCGTCCATTCTGTAACCCTATCAGACCTGTGCGATTTGAGGCCTGCACAGGCCTTGTGAAGGGTCGTTTACTGTTCTTACTCCTCGGTTAAGTGACTGAATTGTTTTCTTTTCACAATTTTTGGTGAAGCGTGACCCAAGATGTATAATTGTAAAACAAATCCAAGAAGGTATTGGCGTACTGCGTGTGCCCATATCAGTGCGTTTGTCTGGTTTTCCACACGTGGTAATTTTCTTTTCCACGCGTGGAAAATACAGCCAATGGTTTAACTGCTAATTACCACGTGTGGATATTCCGACTAATTATTCAGCCAGGAAAATACCACATGTAGAAATTATTTACCACGTGTGGAAAATATCAACCAATGATAGAACTGGGAATACGACGTTTGAAAATTATTTACCACAAGTGGTATTTATCGTCCGATCATTAAACTCGGAAATACTACGCGTGATAAATAATTTCCACACGTGGTATTTCACTCGGTTTTCCACACATGGTATTTCTCACTTCCACAGGTGGTAACTCTATTTTCGAATTCTACCAAATGAAACAATCGTTGCAGAAAGCAGAATTACGCACTTTATGATGTTAAGGAGAACCATGACTCAGTTGCTATAGTCACACATGTGACTTAGCAAGCCTACAAAGTTTCAGAATTCAATCCTGTCAAAACCGTAAGACTTGATTATACAAATGGTATAAATATTGATAAAACATAACACTGCCTCTCATTTCTGAAGTATGTTTGGGAAACCTGCAATGTCGTCACAAACTGTCGATTTCCGTCATTTTGGAGGGACCTTCCTTTGTGAAGCTCTCAATCATTGGCTGGGTACAATAAAATTTCGACGCGTGGATTACGCGTAATACCACGTGTAGAAATTATTTATCACGCGTCGTATCTCCGAATTCAATGAGTTGATCATGAACTACCTCCAAGCTATGGAAAGCCATCAGTGTAATAACTTCTGGTTTTCCACACCTGGTAATTCTATTTTCCACGCGTGGCAATTCTGTTTTCCACACGTGGGAAATACAGCCAATGGTTTGACTGGTAATTACCATCTGTTGATATTTCGATCAATTCTTCAACCTGCAAATACCACACATGGAAATTATTGACCACTTGTGGAAAATATTCCCTAATGGTATTTATCATCAAATATTTCTAACCTTTTTCTTAAAAAATTCTTCTTAAGAAAATATAGTTTTCCTTTTTTAAAACAGTACGTATAATAAGAAGACATGAGTTTACTGTGGATGTATTGAAGAGCTTCAACTTTAATTAATGTGTTATTCTATGGCTTATATTGTTTGCGAACAATTCAACAGCAATGCTCTGGACAGGACGAGGTACCCTCGGAAATAATGCCACCGAGACTACGTGTATCATAAGGAATAATAGCGGAGCTGACGTCCTCGTGTATTGCATGTTCTGTTTTTCATCCCTCTGATTGCCATCGTTACATTCCATGGAATTAACGTCTATAAACTTAGCAAGAGATTAGTCAACTCTGAGAACGGAACTCCGAGAAAAACTGTTTCTGTACGGGCTGTGTTGGCAATAGCGTCAATCTATGTTTTATCCTGGACACCCTCAATTATCTTCTCGATGATTGTCTATACGTTCCATGTCCAACTATCGCCGTCGGATTTTGCCATTGGAATTCTCACAATAGACCTGACTTTCCTTAATAGTGCCATCAACCCCTTCTTGGATTGTCTCTCCCCACCTTGTATACGGTCCATTGTGGATGTTTATACAATAAAAGAATTAAATTGAATTGAATTTTGACTTAGTGGATGGGGTATATCTACCATACTACTTCAATTATATTAGGTGTACTGAAACTCGGAAATTAATTACCCCACAAATATGACTCTGGGTGAACATCATTTATCTTGGCACCTCTATTGTGTTTGCTTTATGCAAATGCACGACTGTGTTGAGTGACGACACAAAGGTAGCTCTACTCGCCGATGATTCCATGTGTATTAAAGAAATGAAGAGAACAACCGAGTGCGTGCATCTCCAAACAGCCATCAACGAATTAGTTAACTGGAGTATTTTGTGGGACATGCCTTTCAATACTGATGAATGAAAAGTACTGTCTGTCACTAGAAAACGAAATCTTACAGCGTTTAGATGCACAATTAATGGAAAAGTCATGGAGATTGTGGACAGTTTTAGAGATCTTGGTGTTCTTGTCTCGTCCAATTTATCTTGGGACCCTCGTGTAAACATATCTGCAAGTAGAGCTAACCGCATACTTGAGCTAATCCAAAGGACATGAGCCATGCGGTAGGCTTTGTCCAACCAAGTCTAAATCTCTATTGGAAATATCGCTCGTTAGGAGCATTTTAGAATATTCAACTCTACTTGGGCAGTTTTTAGCAAAACGTCTTCTCTTATATGTGTTGTAATTCCCTGCGTCTTGAAGGAGTATAGAAGAGAGCGACAAAAAACATCATTGGTTACTTTGAGAGCCGGGGTATTCAGTACAAAGACTGACGTATCGAATTAAAACTCCTCTAAATTACCAATTCCATGTTTTTATCCAAATATTATCCGGGTGTAAATATTCACAATTGTGTTTTATTTAAGTCAAAGAATACATTGAAAATGCCAAAATGTAAAACAGAAAATCTTCGACACCCACATTTCAGCAGAGTATTTCATTCGTGGAACTTTAAGCATTTTGTCTTATCGCCTACAGTTTAAATGCATACAAATCTCAAATGAAGAGATTTTATTTAAATATGTTGACCAGAATTTGATTTCGGACAAACCATTTCTTGCGTACTTGGTCGACTAGTATAATTATTAGTATCTTTTTTAATTGAGTCGGTAGTGCAACAGTTTACTCACATTTATGTTAACCATATTTGATTCATTTTTCTTCCTCACTGATCCTACTATAGATACATTTTAATAGTAATTGTACTGTATGCTCTTTGTGGAGAGCACTATAGTTATAGGTGCTGGTCACCTATTGTTCCGTTCGGTTCTACACAAAGCTTAATAAATAAATAAAAATTAGACTACTTCTCTATGTAAAATACTACAGAATAAATAACGTAAAACTGATCTCAGAATATAAATTGGTGACTTCCCGACATCGACATTGGGACAATGTCGCAACGTCAGCAATTGAATACAAGTTGCATACAGAGACCAGTCTTGCGTTATTTATTCTATAACACTGGATATTACCTTACTGGCTGCTTGCAAGAAGAGGATATCCCAAATCTCATGTTTACTGCGTAGATATTGATACGATATATCGTATAACTAAAAAGGAAATAATGTGTATTCAAAACTGATTTCAGGATTAGATTACACTACCATGCCTGGGGAGCCATTATTGCCCCCCCCCCCCCTCTACTGAACTTTCTCCTCGATCTCCGGAGCGAAAACAACGAAAGCTGGGGCTCTCCGTGACTTTTTTGTTCATCTTATTGGCGTCATTGTGTGCCTATTTGCAAAATCACTCGAGTAGAAGATCATTGGTAATTCGGGGTAAATTCAAGATGGCGGCCATGTAGGGTACCAGAAAAGTGATACTTTCGTCATTTTTTCTTCAAAAGTCATGCTTTTCTTTGAGGATAATTGAACAAAATCTACTCTATTTCACATCAGTCTATTATTTACTAATTAGTCATGCAGTGTCTGTAAAGAAAATACATAAATATAAAATTCGAAAAATCTGACCGGAAAATGGGCCCAAAAATGCCTGTTTTGAAGATGACATCACTGTATCGTCAGCAACGCGTCCATCTTGGATGTGTTTGGTAGAGCTTGCCCCAAGGGTATGTGTGATAAGTTTCAGCTCCCTAGCTGAAAGGGTAAGAACAAATGCTCCCCCCCCCCCCTCCAGGCCTGGACAGATCACAAAAATCCCAGACTAGGTGGGGATAAATGTGTAGGGTTAAATGGGTAAATTCAAGATGGCGGCCATGTAGGGCACCAGAAAATCATACTTTCGTCATTTTTTCTTCAAAAGTCATGATTTTCTTCGAGGATAATTCAAAATATTTGTTATTCAACATCAGTCTATTATTTACTAATTTATCATACAGTTTCTACAAAGAAAATACATAAATAAAAAAAATCGAAAAACCTGACCGGAAAATAGACCCATCACTGTATTGTCAGCAACGCGTCCATCTTCGATTTTTTGGCATTTTCTGGTAGAGCTTGACCTAAGGGTATAGTGTGGTAAGTTCCAGCTCCCTAGCTGAAACGGTAAGAAAAAATGCCCCCCCCCCACCCCCACCCCAGGTCTGGACAGATCTCACAAAGCCCAGACCACGTAGGGTTTAATGTGTTTTGCACCCGAAGCCAGAACTCTGTAAGTGTTAATACAAATATATGAAATGTTATCCCGGATACACATCTTCCAATCAAACAGCTGATCATAGCACCTCTCATGATTTCACGTTTTAGTTCAGTGAGTGCCAATGTTGAATTGGTTAGTTATTTCCGACCATAATGTTTTATTCGAAGCCCGTGTATTTCCACCAAGGTGTCCGATTTCAGATAATCTAGATAACGTGGACAATTCTCAATGACGAGACGTTTGAGGACATTCAGGCCGTCCAAAATACAGAGGGGAAAGGCTCGTCCGTCGGGGAATGCTTACGTGGACATCGTTAAATATCTTAACGTTTTGTTCTGCCTGACCAATGTATCACTATCCAGATCGAATGGTCGAATATTAATAAGAGCTAGACGGCGGATAGCGTTAAATTGAGACTATTTTTGATTTCTACAAACGTACCAACACAGCCATCGTTAATACATGATTGGTGTCTATCACAAGAACAATACGGAATGCTGACCTCGAAAGTTGAGCTGAGACGACAGGCAAGACCACAGGCAAGAAATTGTGGGAGGGTGGGGGAGGGGGCGTGTTTTTAGCGTAAAGTGTCGAAATGTGGGGTCCCTGTATATAGACCCATGCTTTACATATAAACATACCAAGTTGTGAAACGTACTATGAGTGAAACGAGAAATAAACTGTTTACCGCCGAATAAAAAACATCAGCGTACTCTAGAAGTGTCGCTCTATATATTCCCGTCGTCAAATTATTAAATTTGTGTAATTTAACGCCGTTGAGGGACGATTCAATATCTATCATTAGTGTCCATTTCACCCGTCTCACACAGCTGATGGCGCGCCTTTTCTCAAACCTACTTTGATTTTGATTGGTCAGTCGCTGTAGTCGCAACACTGACAAAAACACTCCTTTTCTGGTAACCCACATGGTCCGCGTTTTGAATTTATCCATGATCCTCTGCGCGGGGCTTATGCAAATAGGCTCAAAATGACACCAATATGATAAGCTACAAAGTCACGGAGTGTCAGGTCTCAAGTTTTGTCGTTCCGGAAATATGGTAGAAAGGTTGGCGGGATGGTTACCATAATGTCCCCTGACAAGTATGAATTATTTATATGCCAATTCGGTAATTTAATTTGTATACACATATATTGTTTGTTTCGGTCAAATTATCACTAAATGAACTGGTAAACTGAACAGCATATTGACTGTTGAAATATTTATATGCCAAGTCGGCGAAGACATGGGGACTTGTCTGTTTCTGTTTTTAGCTTACATTTTGGAAGACCTTACTAAATGTCTGGTGTTCTGTGTTGACGGCCATACTACTAAACGTTTACGGTAGCTTGCCAATAAAACGACACAGGTTTCTAGATAGAAAACGCTTATGTAATAAGAATGACAAGCATGATCCTATGAACAGGTCTCTATTTTTACGCACTGATTATGTAATAACTGAGAACTTGACTGTCAAATGAGATGTAAGTTTCGGGAGAATCTGTAAAATGTTTTCGTGTTAGGTGGCAGTATTCTGCGTGATACAATTTTAGCTTTTGTCTCGGTGCGAGATGGGCTTCGGTGGCCGCCCAGCTGGACGGCGACTGACTGTTGTCCTGATTTGGGTAACATGTCAATTTCAGGCAATCGTGCCTTTTTCTTTATTATTGCTGATATAATGCTGTCTAGCATATACATTTTAAAAATCTGCACAGACATTGATACATGTTCCTTAGTAAGTACACTGCTGTCGTATATATTTATATTCAATGTCCTGTTGAATCTTGTGTCACAAGTATTAAAAAGTTCAGTGAATGGATAATATGAACATTCTCTCAGTAAATTGCCAAGGATTGGGGGAAAGGAAGAAGCGATTAGATGTTTTCGATTATATTAAAAGCAAGGCTTTCTCTATTTACTGTCTACAAGATGTGCATTTTACAATTGAACAAAAGGAACAACTAAAAAGAGATTGGGGGTACGATTTAATGTATAACCCATATAGAAGCAATGCTAGGGGGGTGGCAATCTTATTTAAAAACGACATTCAGTATACAGTCCATGGCTCGAAGCACGATGATGGTGGAAATATGCTATAGTAGCAGACATTACTGTAGGAGAATTACGTTTTACATTAGCAAACATATATGGTCCAAACAATGATTCACTGACTTTTACATGAAACTTTTTCTCAGTATAAATGAGTTTGATAATCCCTTTCATATCATATGTGGGGATTGAAACCTTGTAATGAATCCTCAAATGGACACCTACAATTATAAAGCAGTTAACAATTCAAATTCAAGAGAATGTGTACTGACATCGGCAAGTGACATGGATATAGTTGATGTTTGGAGAATTCACAATCCAACATTGAATAGATACACGTGGAGAAAGCGTCGTCCATCCGTTAAGCAGGCGAGGCTAGATTTCTTTTTGATCTCAGAACAACTATTAAATTTTGTGGAAAAGGTAGATAATTCTCCCGGGGTACCGAACGGACCATTCAATTATTACGCTACAACTAAATGATAACAAATTTGTTCGCGGCCATGGTTTCTGAAAGTTTAATCAAATACCTACATGATAAGGCATATGTTGAATTGGTTAAAGGGATAATTAAGGAAGAAATTGTGAAATATGCCGCGACTCCGTACAACCCAGAAAATTTATCAAATATTGACGTCAAAACTTTCACTATTTCTGACCAACTTTTCTTGGAAACTCTCTCACTTAGGATACGAGGAGAAACGATAAAATTTGCGTCAATAATAAAGAAAGAAAAAATGGCTAGACAAAAATTTCTTAGTGAACAAATAATTGCAATAGAGAATTTGTTAGACGAAGGAGAAACATCAGGTCTTTTCTTCGAAATTTTGTCTGAATACAAACAAGAATTTGAATCTTATCGTAAAGAAATTATGACTGGAACTATGCTGAGATCAAGAGCTAAATGGGTTGAAGAAGGAGAAAAGCCGACAAAATATTTCTGCAATCTAGAGACAAAAAATGCTGTAAATAAAACCATAAAAAACGTCATCCTACCGGATGGATCTGCTCTGTCAGATCAGAAACAGATCTTAAATGAAGTACAAAAGTATTATACGAAACTCTACACAGAAAGAACAATTGATGATGATTTTGAAGAAATTTTAGAAAAGCGCCTCAAGGATATTATATTTCCGAAGTTAACAACTGATGTGGCAGATAATCTGGAAGGAGAAATCTGCCCTGATGAAGCCCTGTTTGTTTTAAAAAAGATGAAGAATGAGAAGAGTCCGGGGGCAGATGGATTTAATGTTGAGTTTTTTTTTCTAAATTCTGGTCTGATATAGGAAAATATGTGATAAGGAGTTTAAACAACGGATATGAATTGGGAGAACTATCTACGACACAAAAACAAGGGATAATAACTATAATTCCTGAAGGCGACAAACCGAGAGACAAACTAGAGAACTGGCGGCCTATTTCCTTACTGAATGTCGTTTACAAAATAGGATCTGCCTGTATTGCAGAGAGGATTAAATCTGTATTACCTGCTTTGATCAATGAAGATCAAAAGGGATTTCTACCGGGAAGATGTCTCGCAGAAAATATAAGGCAAATTTATGATATTATTTGGTATTGTGAAAAAGAAGACGTACCAGTTCTCCTACTGCTCATCGACTTTGAGAAGGCCTTTGATTCTATATCATGGAAATTTATCGATAAGGTGTTGAAAACCTTCAATTTCGGTACCTCAATACAGAAATGAACATCCGTATTATATAATGGCAGCCGTTCTACTGTTATTCAGTCTGGTATATTCTCCCCTTTCTTCGGACTTGGCAGCGGTTGCAGGCAGGGAGACCCACTCCCTCCATATCTATTTTTATTGTGTGTGGAGATAATGGGTGTCCTTGTCCGCAACGATCGAAACATTATAGGAATAAATATTCATGATACAACTCAAAAGCTTTCTCAATACGCTGATGACACAACTTTCTTTTTGGATGGCAGCAAAAAATCTTTGTTGGCAACTTTGGAAGTTTTGAAACTTTTTTCAAAAATCTCCGGTCTACATATAAACTTTTCAAAATCAAATGCAGTGTTTTTAGGAAGTCTGCGTAATAAGCCGAAATACTCCAATTTAGATATCCCTCTTGCATGGTTCCGAAATTTGAATGTAAATGTCACGATGAACTGCATACTGTTTATAGTAAAGAAGTTTGGAATAGAGTCTATATGGTTCCTAGATCGGCTACCCTTGATACAAGATTAATATGGTTCCAATACAGGATAATAAGTCGGATCCTTGGATCCAACGAATATTTACATAAAATAGGATTTCAGGATCACGATACCTGTTGGTTTTGTAAAAGCACGTCCGAATGCATTTCCCATCTGTTTTGGTTCTGCCCAGTTGTGAATCAGTTTTGGAGAGAAGCGAATGTCTGGTTTTCGGACTGTGGTTTCAGTCTCATCCTTAACGCAACAACTGCTATTTTAGGTATAACAGACGGTCTAAACGAATATAAAGATTTAAATTTCTATATGTTGCAAACACGTTTTTACATATTTAAAACCCGTTGTCAAAAAAGTATTCTCAGCTTACCTAATTTCAAAACAGAATTCGAAGATTATAGACAATTAGAAAAAGTTATTGCACTGAGAAAAAACACCTTGGTAGAACATTACAAAAGATGGGAAGTCCTACGTTATTGACAGTAATTTCTTTTTATTATGAAGGAAATTATTTTTCCTTTTCCTATCTGTTTAAATGCTTTTGTTGTGTACACATGCTGCCAGATTATCTTTTGTGTATAGGACATACTTAACAAAATGTCATTATGTTATGTGTTATCAAATCGTATGTAACGAGTATCTATATCTGTGCAAATAAAAAAAAAAATAATAATGTCCCCCAACCCCCAAGGCCTGGTAGGGTTAGGACAAGTGGTTATAATATATAGTATAATGTATCTCAGTCACGCTTTGATTGTGGCTGCTCATTTGAAAACTATGGAGATGGAAAACACATGGCGTTCATATGATCCCAATAGTCCCAGACTAATCTTCGAGTCCTGACGATAGCTGACTGACAGTTACGCACAATTAAATACTCCGGTCAAATCATTTAGTCAGATATTTGTGTATGCCAAATTTAGGCGGCAAATAAACACTGTCAATTGTTCCGCAACATTTGACATGCGGTTATCGATAAATCAGATGCTGCTGCATTGTCTGACGACACAATAAATGTGTCACTCATTGCTCAGTCAAGAATTAAGTTGCAGCATTTAGGAACAATTGAATATTAGGATTGTATCCTGGGCAAATTTTCTCACACCTTCATCTATCCATCCAGGGAAGTGTATATTCATGCACTGCGATTTCTATATAGTACTGATGACGCCACCGGCACATACAGTTATGCCTTTTTCGGCTTGCTTGCTTGTTTTAGATTGAATATACATTGTATACTGTTTACACCCAAGTGGTATTAGAAGTTCATTAACCCCCCAGTTGACCTACTTTCGTGAAGGTCGCAAGGCCGCTAGAGGTCAAGTTCACTATAGTACCGAGTTATCTATCCGAGCAAGGGTTATTTTGTCCCTACATAAGACCCCAGTAACTTCCCGTGAAAATCGCCGGGAATGTATGTTAGGTGTAGGAATATTGGGGTGGTCATTTTCTTTTTCTTGTGGATTTTACTATGGGGTGTGACACCTTGTTTCATCTGCCTCGAGCTGTAGAACACGATGGAAGGCGTCTCGACGCCATGGGTTGAATTTCGCTGAACAGTTCAGGCAGGTCTGGGGTGGACATGTTAGGTCCATTATGGCGCACTAGACAATGACACGGCACCTTGGGCAACCCACTCATGGACATTTGTGATATGGGGTGTGGCACCTTGTCTTTTCTGTGTCGAGCTGTAGAACATGATGGAAGGGGTCTCGAGGCCATGGGTTTAATTTCGCTGAAAAGTTCAGGTAGGTCTGGTGTGGACATGTTAGGTCCATTCTGGCGCAGTGGACAATGACCTGTTCAATTTTAGCCCCAATGGAAAACCCACTCATGGACATTGGCGATATGGGGTGTGGCACCTTGTCTTTCCTGTTTCGAGCTGTAGAATACGATGGAAGGGGTCTCGAGGCCATGGGTTTAATTTCGAATTTTCGGAAAAGGGCATTTGAATGGACGTTTTGGGGTCGAGGTTGGCCTGTGGGCGTACGGGGTCGGGGAGGGTATCCATGTGAAGCGCTCCTCCAGACCGATCTGTCACGGGTTGGTGCATGTAAATTTTCCCCAGAAAAGATCCGAAAAATCGCCTTTACACCTGGTGAGTCATAGTAATGGGAATGTTGTTGTTGCTGCTGTTGAGATAGTGTAGTCTCTCATTTTTGGGGAAGTATAAATCAATGGAAGTAATCCAGTTGACCCTTAGTAGTAGAGAAAACAGAAACCCAGTATATTTGCCTTTGGCCTTTGTGGAGTGTTTTACAGTAACAACTAAATGTCATATCTGAACGCCTTAACTCCGTATCTTAACCCTTTATCGTAACGCCTTATCGCCCCGTCTCAACGCCTTAACGCCCTAGCAGGACAGCTTTTTTTATCTTTTGCGCGAGATTGTACCATGCCATTATATAATACTAACTCGTCGACAAAGTGTATGTATCAATCCATTCACACCACGGACTGATACAAGCTGAAACTTGGTGGTCGCCGATGTCGTCATCTCTCTACGCCCGGACATGAAGGTTTTGCTGGGAAACCCCTTGTTCTATTTATAGATCACTCGGGATTAGTAAAGAAAGGGGAGTTTCTGAAGTGCGATAGAGTTCGATCGGGGGAGATGAGGGCCTTGTTCCATCCGGCTACCAGGTAGAGCTACCCGTGTGTGCGTGTGTGTAGGAGGAGGAGGAATAGGAGGAGGAGGATGAAGAAGAGGAGGAGGGAGGGAAGGAAGAGAAGGAGGAAGAAGAGGAGGAGGAATGGGGTTGAGTGAATGAGTGAGTGGTTGAGCGAGTGAGTGTGATCATGTATTGTGGTGGTGGTGATGGCGGTGTTGGTGGTGGTGGAGTTGATGGCGGTAGTGGTGGTGATGGCGGTGGATGTTTGTAGTGGTGGCGGTGTTGGTGTTGATAGGGTTGCTGAGCGTCCGTTTTAACGCACTGACGTCCTAACGCCCTAACCTCTTCTATACCTAGTCCCCTAATGTCGTATCGTCATGATGCAGACAGTCGAGAGAAAGGAACACGTTTCCATGTTTTCATATAATTTATACTCCATCACATCACACCCAAGCTGGGGGAGCCGCGTTGGATATGTTTACAATTCCCGTAGGCTCTTGTCCAATCAGAAACCACTATTTCATGTTGTATATGTCACATTCGTTCTTGTCTGTTATTTGTATTCTCGGCTGTTGAATTCTTGTCCAATGAAAGCCGCCGTGTCGTATTGCGTCAACTTTCGGCCATGCTCGCTTTTGTCCGTTGGAAGTATCCAATCATTTGAACGTCAGCTGTCTTTGGAATACGCTTGCTTTTATGAACGTAATACAGTAACGCCCGCCAACGCCTAACTTAACGCTTCAACTCCCGGTGATTTGGACCGGAAGCTCTGATGGATCTAGATATCCGATGGAATTGACACCAACTGACTCACTTGCTGAGAGCGTACATGCATGCGGTGACGTCACTTCCGGTGATGATGTGACGTCACTTGACATCATCACGAAGAGTTCCGAGCTTCGAGAGTGAGGCGTGCCCAACGCCTGTTTCAACGCAGTGACGCCCTAACGCTGGTGAGTGAGTTAGTGAGTAAGTCTGGGCCCTCAACAACGCCATCACCACCACAAACATCCATTACCACCACCACAAACATCCACCACCACCATACACCCCACACACACGCACACCACCACCGCAACTCACCACCACCACACACCACAACACATACATATCGCACCCACCCACAGATACCCACGCACACACAAGTAGCCAGACATGGTATTTAAGGGCCAATGATCCAAGCATCCAAGTGTGTGAATGGATGGTTGAGAGTGCGCTAAGGCGCTACGGTAGGGTGTTGAGGCGTTACGATTGGGCGTTAACCCTATCTGCCCTGGCCGGGGGGGATCTGGAATCGACCCCGCCCACCACCTAATTAGTTTTTCTTATCCCTTGAGCTTTAATACTACACTATACCCTTAAGATGGCCGCTCTGATGACGTCACAGTGACGTCATTTTTTGGTCGATTTTTCTAATTTTTATTTATGCAATTTTGCCTCAAAAACGGCATGATAAATTAGTAAATATTATTGTGATGTGCAATAAAATAGTTTTTGCCCACTTTTCATCACGGAAAAGCAAAAATGTTGAAGAAATATGACAAAACACATCACATTTCTGATAACCCACGTGGCCGCCATCTTGAATTTACCCATGATCCTTTGTTCGGGGGGTTATGCAAATGGGCTTAAAATGACTCCAATAGGATCAGCTATAAATTCAAGAAGTTTCAGCTCTCCACTCTTGGTCGTTACGGAGATAGCTCAGAAAGTTTGGTAGGGGGACCATTTTGCCCAGCCCCATCTCCCCAGGCCAGGTAGGGTTAAGGCGTTAAGATAGGACGTTAGGGAGTGGCGTTATTGCGTTGATAGGGCATTAACGCGCTAAGATATGGCGCTACGGCGTTGAGACGGGCGTTCACGGCGTCACTGCATTCCAGGAATTAGTGTCAATTCCACGGGATATCTAGACCCATCAGAGCCTCCGGTCTAAATCCCCAGGGCGTTGAAGCGTTTAGTTAAACGTTACTGTGTTACGTTCATAAAAGCAAGCGTATTCCAAAGACAGTTGACGTTCAAATGATCAGGGATACTTCCAACGGACAAAAGCGAACATGACCGAAGGGTGACGCAACATGAAATAATGGTTTCAGTTTGAACAAGAGCCTACGGGAATTGTAAACATACCCAACGCGGCTCCCCCAGCTTGGGTATGATGTGATGAAGGGCGAAAAAAAAACTCTATGAAAACTTGTGAATGTGTTGATCTTTCTTCCTCTCGACTGTCTGCATCATGGCGATAGGACATTATGGGACTAGATATAGAAGACGGTATGGCGTTAGGAAGGACGTCACTGCTTTAAAACGGGCGCACAGCAACGCCACCACCACCAACACAGCCACAACCACAAACATCCACAACCACCATCACCATCATCACCACAACAAACCACCACCACAACACACCATTACACTCACTCACTTACGCACTCACTCAATCCCAATCCCAATCTCACTCACTCACACCTCCCCTTTCTTTACTTCTGCCGAGTGATCTATAAATAGAACAGGGTATTTCCCAGCAAAACCTCCGTACAATGTCCTGGCGTAGAGCGATGACGACACTGGGGACCACCAAGTCTCAACTTGTTTTAGTCCGTGGGGTGAATGGATTGATACATACACCTTGTCGACGCGTTAGTATTATATAATAGCATGGTACAATCTAGCGCAAAAGATAAAAACTTTTATGCTATGGTGTTAAGGCGTTGAGACGGGGCGTTAAGGCGTTACGATAAGGGATTAAAGCGTTAAGATAAGACACTAAGGCGCCCAGATAATGCGTTCAGATAGGGCGTTACGGCGTTACTGTGATACACTCCACAAAGGCCATATGCACATATACTGGGTTTCTGCTTTCTCTACTACTAAGCGGCAACTGGAGTACTTCCCTTTATTGTTTGCTTCCCCAAAAATGAGAGACTACATTATCTCAACAACAACAACGTTGCCCATTTCTATGACTCATCAGGTGTAAAGTCCATTTTTCTGTTTTTTTCTGCGGAAAGTTTCACATGCATTCACCTCTGACTTGATCGGCCGGGAGGAGCGTTTCACATGGATACTCTTCCCGACTCACTACGCTCACTATTTTCCTTCCTCGACCTCAAACGTCCATTCCAATGCCCTTTTCCCACAATTCCCTGTCTGAGCATGTGCACTATTGCGCTACTTTTACTCCACACCGATCCAGTTGGACGCTCCTGCATGAGAGCTTTACTTTGATATCTCCCACGGTCCAATCGGACCACTATAGGCCCATCCAGGCCCCAAACATCCATTCCAGTGCTCTTTTCCCTCAATTCTGCGCATGCGCGCCATAACCTAACTTCCATTCCATAGATATCCAGTCGGATGGTTCTCCACGAGTGATTCACTATAGAACCTCACACGACCCAACCGGACCAAATTGTCTCACTGCGGCCGCAAAACGTCGACCTCAGGCCTGCATCTTAACTACGCATGCGCACGATAACTTTACAGCAAAAGTCAGCCCATGACTTCGAAATCCCTCACATGGGGATCTACATCGCGAAACAGACAAATCAAGGTTCCACACCCCATACCGCAAGTGTCCATGAGTGGGTTCCCCACTGGGACTAACATTGAACAAGTCATTGTCCACTGCGCCGGAATGGACCTAACATGTCCACCCCAGGCCTGCCTGAACTTTTTAACGAAACTGAATCCATAGCCACGGCACCCCTCCCATCGTGTTCTACAGACAAATCAAGGTTCCACACCCCATACCGCAAATGTCCATGAGTGGGTTCCCCAGTGGGACTAACATTGAACAAGTCATTGTCCACTGCGCCGGTATGGACCTAACATGTTCACCCCAGAGCTGCCTGAACTTTTCAGCAAAATTCAGCCCATGGTCTCAACACCCCTCTCATCGTGCTCTACAGCTCGAGTCAGAAAAAAAGGTGCCACACCCCATAGTAAAATCCTTACCAAAAAATGACCACCCCAATACTCCTGAGCCAAACATGCATTCCTCGGAGATTAACATTAGCAGTCACTGGGGTCATATGTAGGGACAGATAACTCTTGCTGGGCCGTCACGCCTCAGCCTAAATTTTTTAAAAGAATTTACGTTTTCCATACTACTCATGAGGCACCCCAGTACCGCTTCTTTCAGCGTGTCGTTTATATTTTTACTAAAATACCGTACTAACTAAAGCATTCCGGAACGACAAAAAATTGAGAGAGAGAGAGAGAGAGAGAATTAAGGTTCAGCAATATTTCAGCTATATAGATTGAGAGCTGATTGTAGATTATTATATTGGGGTCATTTTGAGCCTATTTGCATGACCCCCCGAGTAGAGGATCTTAGGTAAATTAAAATGGTGGCCATGTGGGGTACCAGAAAAGTTACGTTTTTGTCAGATTTCTTTAAAATTTGTATTTTTCTGGATGGAAAAGTGGGTAAAACATATTTTATTTCGTATCAGCTTATTATTTACTAATTTAGCATGCAGTTATTGCGAAGAAAACGCTTAAATAAAAAAAAAATCGAAAATTCTGACGGGAAATCGGCCAAGAAATGCCATTTTTGAAGATGACGTCGGTCATCAGTTGGGAGGTATTTTTCTTCTCTGAAGTGGGAACTTTAATCCCAAGATCAAGTTATATGGCATCTTCTTAATCTGGCTCTACCTACACTTTGATGTGGGGGAATATATTAACTGGTGATAATTTCACGAAATAAATGCCGAATTCGAAGTCGCTGAAGTAATAAATTAAATAAAAAAATATATATATATTGCACGTTTACCACAATAGCATATATCGCAATATTTTCTTAATCGTAAACTGAATACGTTTGTGAGCATTAATGCAAAGTCATGGGATTATTCAAACATGCAAGGCATACAATGGAAAGATGTAGCATATGGGACAACATAGTCACAAAATAGTGTCGCACAATGGAACTGATGAAAGCTACAACACATGAAATGTTTAGTAGTTTTTCTTCTCATCTCAAATTCAAAGTTAATGCGCGTGTTTTTATATTATCAAAAGCACATCCATTCTGCCTCATTTAATTGATACATTTCAATTGTTTGTCATAAAATGCAATTTTTGACATGTTGAATTGAATTAAAAACCGACATTTCTATAGACGTTACTTTCCTGTCTCAACTTTGCACAACAAGAACAACAAAACTCCTTTGTTCTCCACACTTCAGAAATATCTTATGTAACGTGTATACTAGTACAAATCTTTATGTAATAAACAATATGTTTTTGCTATTAATTCATTTTTACTCAACCACGGTTCATACTCGATGTAAGTATCACGAGACAATGCATACAATAGCCAAGTCTGGGGACAACGAGCGATGTGTCTAGACACCACTTTGGTGTTGACGCACGCCCTTTGTTATAACAAATGCCTCGAAGCATAGTGGGATTTGAAACGTGTTCGTGATTAAAATAAAATCGCCAGCATTGTCAAGTCTTTTATTCATATTTTGTCTATAAATTGGACTTGTTAGAGAATTTTCCACCCGACACCTTGCCAGGACGCTAGCGTACTGAAGCCTGTGAAGCCACTGTAGTCAACAACCAGCAATGTAAGTAAACTAGAAATTTTCTTTCTCATTGGAACATATATTCACAGGTTAAAGGGTGTACATTTTTACAGAAATTGCACAACAAACCTGCATAAACTCGCCGTACATTTGGAGATTGGTTAAAAAAACGTGATACTACCATTGAGAGGGTAAATGCAGCTATCATTGGAAAGGCAAATCTTTCCAAATCTTATCATATCTCGATGGTTTCAGAGGTTGGGCTGGTTTAGTTGTGAGGTATTCGTTGGCTCTTCAACAAGGCGAAGTAAATTTTGATAACTAAGGGCAACGGTCATCAGGTCTTCTTGGTCAAGTCTTCGTCAGGCAGAACGGACATTAGGTCCACATCAGACGGCATCTATCTCTTGGCTGAAGTCTCTTCACCAAGTTTCTGTGGCAGTGATGCCTCTGGACCGGTTGGTCTGTTTTCATCGCACACAGGGGGTACCTGCAGGTCGGCCATTCGTCACAGAAGACCGGTCCGTGACGATCGCCATATACTGCCTGATTCCGATCGCACCGTCGTGCTTTTCCTGCCTACCGACAGGCGCCTTCACGATGTCTGGATTTCAGCTACGGTTTCCATATAGGTACCTCTGAATCGGCGGAGGGAATCGCTTCTTCAAGGATTCTTTCAAAGGAGAATAGTCTGTACTGTCCGGTTCAGACCAAAGGCGGGTTAATACTTGCTGTGCCGATCCCCGTAAAGCGACCAAGGTTTGTGAACATCAATCCCATCATGGCGGTCAGTATAGTACGTTAATGGCAGCACGCTGGTATTCTACCTCTCGTCTCCGGTCTCTCGTCACTGTTCATCTACTGGCCCATAGCCCCTACTGGTCAGTTTATCTTCTACGGAAAGTCGTGGCGTCAATTCGGCTTGTGGTACCAGCATGACCGATCACAGCTCTAGCGTGGACAAACCAAAATGATTTTCATAAGGTAGAGTTTTGTAGCTTCACGTGATCTAACCACCTGTAATTTCAGTTATTGCAAGAACTAGTCTTAGTTTATGACATCAAAACTGTATATGTGCTTTCTTTCACCTGAAACATATTGTCCTAAAACAAAAACGACTGAATCTGTCGGGAATTAGTAAATGCTCTTGTCCAGTCAACCCACCATGCATCACTGCGTATGAATAGTGCTAATGGTATCCGTTGGTGACACCCCCGATGTCTCTAACCGTTGTTGTGCGCGTTGACAGTTAACCAACAGTGCACGAATGTAGATGATTGGGTTCAGCTGTCTCCTGTGATGAATCATCAGTGTCTCTAACTCCTGTCAATCTTGGTAGAGTTCCTTATTCGAGTGCGCATTTGTAGACGACGTACAATGTCATGTTAATAATACTGCTTCCAGGGGTATCCTTGGGTGAAATTCAAAAGA
Organism: Hanleya hanleyi; assembly: GCA_036873755.1. NCBI lineage: Eukaryota > Metazoa > Mollusca > Polyplacophora > Lepidopleurida > Hanleyidae > Hanleya > Hanleya hanleyi. Next base: position 38,156 of record JAVTVY010016882.1, on the reverse strand, counting down.
ACTTTCAGTCACGCATGCGCAACAGACACACAAGGCTTCATTGCAGATAACTGGGTCCATGCGTCGCCTTCGTTGAACAATGGCATTCCTATCCCGGTAATTCTCGGAGAAGATTTCAACTTCTGCACGCACATACGCAGTCAGCCCACATTGCCCTGTTGCGCATGCCTGGCTCCAAGGGTCTCATTCGGTGAAATCCCAGAGTCTCCACCCTTGTCGTTCTCGATAGAGAGTAACGCTCCAATTCCGGTTGTCCAATCATAATTGTGTATTGTGTATGGCTGGTTCCAGGTGTATCATTTGGTGAAATTCCGATGTCTTTAATCACAGTTGCACTCGGTAGGGAGTTTCACATCTGGTTGCGCATGAACATTCTACGCACAATGCCCTTTTTAACCTGACTGGTTTCAGAGTCTAGTCCTTGTCGTTTTTGTCCCCCGCCGCAACGCGGCCGGGGACTTTAAAATGGTTCTTGCTTCTATGTGTCCGTGCATGCACGGACATGTCCGTGCAAATACTTCGTAAGCAATAACTTCTAACTGCTCTGTCGGATTCCTCCGAAATTTGGCATCTGCATTCTTTGCGACAAGACGTCTCTTGGTATTACGTTTCAACAAGATCCGCCTGTAGGTGGCGCCACTGGGGTCTTGCTTCTAGGTGTTCGTGCATGCACGGACATGTCCGTGCAAATACTTCGTAAGCAATAACTTCTAAATGCTTTGTCGGATTCCTCCGAAATTTGGCATCTGCATTCTTTGCGACAAGACGTCTCTTGGTATTACGTTTCAACAAGATCCGCGTGTAGGTGGCGCCACTGGGGTCTTGCTTCTATGTGTCCGTGCATGCACGGACATGTCCGTGCAAATACTTCGTAAGCAATAACTTCTAAATGCTTAGTCGGATTCCTCCGAAATTTGGCATCTGCATTCTTTGCGACAAGACGTCTGTTGGTATTACGTTTCAGCAAGATCCGCATGTAGGTGGCGCCACTGGGTCTTGTTCCAATCTTTAGTGCATGTCCGTGGATGTTCGTGCAAATGCTTCATAAGCGATAACTCCTAAATGCTTTGTCGGATTACTCCGAAATTTGGCATCTGCATTCTTTGCGACAAGACGTCTGTTGGTATTACGTTTCCCCAAGATCCGCCTGTAGGTGGCGCCACTGGGTCTTGTTCCAATATTTAGTGCATGCCCGTTCATGTTTGTTCAAATCCTTCGCGAGCGATAACTTTCGAACAATTTGTCGGATTTCTTCGAAATTTGGTAAATGCATTCCCTGCGACAAAACACCGTTGGTGATGCATTTCAGCAAAATCCACCCGGAGGTGGCGCCACTAGAGTTCATTCCATTATTCCATGCTGCAAGTGATAACTTAGAAACACTTGGTCGAATTTCTTTGAAATATCCTACACATGTACCTTTCTGGGTAACATGAGAAACGTTGCGGCTCATCGGATTCTTCTCAAATTTGGCATGCATTTACCATGCCAGGAGCTGTTGCTTAGGATTGCCTTTCGCTCACTTGCACTCACAGGTGGCGCCACCTGGTGGCAACATCACAAATTCGTTTCCGGGTAATAACTTGAGAACTGACCATCGGATTCTTCTCAAATTTTGTATGAATGTACCGTGACATAAGATGTCGCTTGATAATGCATTTCACTGACTTGCGCCTAGAGATGGCGTCACCTGGTGTCAAAATCTAAATTTGGTTTCTGGGCAATAACTTGAGGACCCTCATCGGATTCTTCTCAAATTTGGTATGCAGATGTCCCCACGATACCATGTTCCTTGGGATTGCATTTTCCCCGCTTCTGCCTACAGGTGGCGTCTCCTGGTGGAAAAATTTGTTTCCGGGCAATAATTTGGCAACTGCTCATCAGATCAGATTTTGTATTCATATGTGACCCACCCAAAATAACATGAACACCGGTGGGCATCTAGTACCGGCAATAACTTGAGGACCCCTCTTCAGAGTCTCAAAGTTCATATGCCGATACCATGACATGAGATGTCATTTGGGATTGTGTTTTGCCTGCTTGCACCTACAGGTGGTGACTCCTTGTGGCAAAGTCTAAATTTGGTTTCTGGGCAATAGGTTGAGGATGCCTTCACATTCTTGTCAAATTTAGTTTGCAGATAATATGCCATGAGTTGTCTCTTGGGGTTGCATTTCGGTTACATAATTTTCATGCTACATGGTAAAGAAAATATATTACAGTAGCAATCAACATTCAGTCAGCCATTCGGAGTTGATCTCAAAACCTGGGAAGGTGGAAAGACCCCTCTGCTTCTTACGCCTGAGAAGTAGCTGTTGCCATCCTCATGAATATCTTCTGAAACCGACAGCGCTTATAAATATTGCTGCCATTTTGGCGAGGGACCTAGTATCCTCTGGCTGCTTGTCAGTATAGAGTTCCAATTATGGTTACGCATGCGCAGTCGACACAAAATGCCCATTGATATGACTGGTGCTAGTGACATCCATTGCTGATGTTCCAATGTTCCCAACCCCTATTGTTCTCGGTAGAGAGTTCCACTTCCGGTCGCGCATGAGCAATCGACCCACACTGATATATTGACAGGTATGTACTTTGATGTCTTAGAGGCTTTCTGTGACCAGCTCTGCTATGAAAACAGAAACTATTCATATATCATATATCAAAATAATTTTATCCATCTCAGGAACATTTTCATAGAACGTTTGGAAGAAATATTGCGTAAGTGTCCTGTCATTTACACAACAACATCCAAATGTTATCTGAGTTCTCTTGGCGGCTGAAGTGTCCACTACACAAACGAGATGTCTACATTCCCTATGACTTTGTCATGCGACTCCACGAACTTTCAAAAAATTGGAAATCGTATGAAAATATCATTCACAAAATTCATTTTGCAGGATAAACTCGACCTCCTTGTCGTGAGACATCAGCTAGACTTTCGACACCGAAAGTTTTTCATGCCCTTTTCGAGGCTGGTATCGGTTTGTGGTCTATCGACATTTATTCTATCTTCTGGCGACTTTCAAGCAGATATTTCACTTTCTTTTTTATTCGCATCATAATTAATCCACATCATATTGTTTGATCACCAATTATCTGCTTTCTCTTCAGCATGAAATACAGTTTGATTTGTCTCACCGTACTGGTGGTTCTAGGCCTACTGGTGATGACCATACAGGCAGACCCACTGGAGAAAAACGAGAATGCGGATTTACAGGACATCGTGGAAGCGTCAATTGAATTTGGTGTTCAAAGTTCCCAGGTCACAAATATTTAATAGTCTTATGACATCACGGCTGCATTTTAAGAACTCGACTCGCAGTGAGGGAGGGGTATAGGATAATCGTCTAGGACCAGTCCATATTACTTCCCCGCGTTATGGTGCCAAACTGGCGGGAGCGCAGCAATGACAGAAGATATCCTGGCAGCGTGGCGTCTGATTCGGCTAGTCCAACCAATAAGTCCCTACCATCATGTTCCCTTCAAAACACTATGAAGAGTTCTCGTGATTGGTTGACACTCTGCAAGCCGGTTATAGATCCCACAGGCGACATATCCAAATGGGTTAGCAGATAGGATTTAATATTTATAAGATTGAGGGTTTTATTTATATCTAATCGTACGTACACGATTCAAACTGACATGATACATGTATGAGCTTAGTGTAGAGTCGAAACTGTTTCCTAAAACAACGAATCTTCATCATGGGCAGAGTTCTCTTTCTATTGTCATCACGGGCCAATGGAAATCATGGATTTTGAAAATTTTGAATTGACCAATCAGGCGCATGAACACTGAAAGGTATGCACTACCTTTCTCTATAGAATTCCATTGCATACGTGTGGAGGAAAATCCGAGCGGCGTACTGGATTAACAATCTATGGACTTGACTTCCCACAATTAACACCGTAATCAGTCACCTGTGTTTCTCTTCTGGATTAACACTTCTACTCTTGACCAAATCCCACAATTAACACTTCCCACTTCCCAAAATCATTCGCCCGTATTTCACTGCTAGATTAACACCTGTACTCCGGACCTGACTTCCCACAATTAACACAACAAAACCATTCGCTCGCTTTTCATTGCTAGATTATGACTTGAACTCCAGACTTGACTTCCCACAATTAACACAGCAGAATCATTCCTCTGCTGGATTAACACTTGTACTCGAGACCTGACTTCCCACAATCAACACAAAAAAAATCATTCGCCTGTATTCCACTACTGGATTATCACTTGTACTCTAGACCTGGCTTCCCACAAATTAACACAACAAAATCAATCGCCTGTATTCCACTGCCGTATTAACACTTGTACTCTAGACCCGACTTCCCACAATTAACACAACAAAATCGTTCGCCTATATTCCACAACTGGATTAACATTTGTACTCTAGAACTGACTTTCCACAATTAACACAACAAAATCATTCGCCTGTATTCCACTGCCGGATTAACACTTGTACTCTAGACCCGACTTCCCACAATTAACACAACAAAATCGTTCGCCTATATTCCACAACTGGATGAACACCTGTACTCTAGAACTGACTTTCCACAATTAACACAAGAAAATCAATCGCCTGTATTCCACTACTTGATTATCACCTGTACTCTGGACCTGACTTCCCACAATTAACACAACAAAATCATTCGCCTGTATTCCACTGCCGGATTAACATTTGTACTCTAGACCTGACTTCCTACAACTAACACAACAAAGCATTCGCCTGTATTTCACTATTGGATTATCACTTGTACTCTAGACCTGACTTCCCACAATTAACACAACAATATCATTCGCCTGTATTCCACTGCCGGATTAACACTTGTACTCTAGACCTGACTTCCCACAATTAACACAACTAAATCATCCGCCTGTATTCCACAACTGGATTAACACTTGTATTCTAGACTTGACTTCCCACAATTAACACAACAAAATCATTCGCCTGTATTCCACTGCCGGATTAACACTTGTACTGTAGACTTGACTTCCCACAATTAACACAGCAAAATCATTCGCCTGTATTCCACAACTGGATTAACACCTGTACTCTAGACTTGACTTCCCACAATTAAGACAACACAATCATTCGCCTGTATTCCATGCCGGATTAACACTTGTACTCTAGACCCGACTTCCCACAATTATCACAACAAAATCATTCACCTGTTATTTCACTACTGGAATAACACTTGTACTCTAGACCTGACTTCCCACAATTAACACAACAAAATCGTTCGCCTATATTCCACAACTGGATTAACACCTGTACTCTAGAACTGACTTCCCACAATTAACACAGCAAAATCATTCGCCTGTATTCCACAACTGGATTAACACCTGTACTCTAGACTTGACTTCCCACAATTATGACAACACAATCATTCGCCTGTATTCCATACCGGATTAACACTTGTACTCTAGACCCGACTTCCCACAATTATCACAACAAAATCATTCACCTGTTATTTCACTACTGGAATAACACTTGTACTCTAGACCTGACATCCCACATATAACACAACAAAATCATTTGAGCGTATTACCACTTGTACTCTAGACCTGACTTCCGACATATAACATAACAAAATCATTTGCCCGTATTACCACTTGCACTCTAGACCTGACTTCCCACAATTAACACAACAAAATCATTCGCCTGTATTCCACTGCTTGATTAAGACTTGTACTCTAGACCTGACTTCCCACGATCAATACAACAAAATCATTCCACTGCTGGATTATCAATTGTACTCTGGACCTGACTTCCCACAATTAACACAACAAAATCATTCGCCTGTATTTCACTGCCAGATAAACACTTATACTCCAGACCTGACTTCCCACAATTAACACAACAGAATCATTCGCCTGTATTCCACTACTGGATTAACACTTGTACTCTAGACTTGACTTCCCACAAATAACACAACAAAATAATTCGCCCGTATTAACACTTGTACTCTGGACCTGACTTCCCGCAATTAACACAACAAAATTATTCGCCTGTATTTCACTGCTAGGTTAACACTTGTACTCTAGACCTGACTTCCCACAATTAACACAACAAAATCATTGGCCTGCTCGATTATCAATTGTACTCTAGACTTGAGTTCCAAAATTAACACAACAAAATCATTCGCCTGCATTTCACTATTGGATTATCACTTGTACTCTAGACCTGACTTCCCACAATTAACACAACAAAGACATTCGCCTGTATTCCACTGCCGGATTAACACTTGTACTCTAGACCTGACTTCCCACAGTTAAAACAAAAAATTCATTCGCCTGTATTCCACTACTGGATTAACACTTGTACTCTAGGCCTGACTTACTTCAACTAACATCTCTAAATCATTCTCCCGTATTCAACTTCTGGATTAATACTTGTACTCTAGCCCTGACTTCCCACAATCAACACAACATTATCATACGCCTGTATTCCACTGCCGGATTAACACTTGTACTCCAGACCTGACTTCCCACAATTAACACAACAAATCATTCTCCTGTATTCCACTACTGGATTAACACTTTTACTCTAGGCCTGACTTCCCATAATTATCACAACATTATCATTCGCCTGTATTTCACTGCCGGATTAATACTTGTACTCTAGACCTGATTTCGCACAATTAGCACAACAAAATAATTCACCTGTATTCAACTACTGGATTAACACTTGTACTCTAGACTTGACTTCCCACAAATAACACAGCAAAATCATTCGCCCGTATTACAACTTGTACTCTAGACTTGACTTTCCACAATTAACACAACAAAATCATTCGCCTGTATTCCACTGCCAGATTAACAGTTGTACTCTAGACCCGACTTCCCACAATTATCACAACAAAATCATTCCCCTGATTTCCACTACGAGATTAACACTTGTACTGTAGACCTGACTTCCTTCAATTAACATCTCTAATTCATTCTCCCGTATTTAACTTCTGGATTAACACTTGTACTCTAGACGAGATTTCCCACAATTAGCACAGCAAAATCATTCGCCGGTATTTGACTGCTTTATTTTCAAGAGTTTAATAACTTTTCTTTCTGATGACTTCTGTGTGGTTCAGCTAAATATTCTGAAAGGAGATGGAACGACAAGGTGGCATTTTGTTCTATTCATGCTGCGACTGAAATCGAAAGGAATAAAATGTTCTAAAAATAATTGTTTTTTTTTTAATGTAACGACAAGAGAAAATATCTGTACATATTATGTGAATGTTCTAGCTCGATTGCGTTAAGGTTATAGTTATGAAATGAAATTGAAATCCGCAGCATGTGGCATTCCGTGAAAAAGGGTCTAAACTGAGCCATTTAAACACACATTTAGACACGAAGGATCCCTTGGACCAAAACGTCATTTAACCTGGTGAGGTGCGGTAGCATTATATATCCGCTGCTGGAAAATCTCTCTTTTCTTAATTATTCCTGTTTATTGTCGAAATAATCGTATTGATAATATTTATCTCATTATATTGAATATAAATTCACTATACACATTTCTATCGCAAAACTATGGGAACAGAGGGACCGTTTTTGGAGTTAAAATGTGTACAATAAATACACTTCATTTTAAAACCCAGCTTCAATTATAGTCTAATAACTGAATTCCTTTCAAAAACGTTACATTACCCAAGTTAAGGCAGTATGTCACGTTGGGAAGGACCTTGTATCTTTAGGTCGCGTTCCCAATTATGGTTTTTGCTTCGTTCGTTTAAATTACCGAAAAAAAACACAAGTCGTTCTACACCCATCGTTTTGATTTCCGTGGAAAACCATTGAAAAAACCATTCAACGCATTGATTCGTTCGCCAGTGAACGAAGTCGTTCGTTTTACAGAAAACCATTGCGTTTTTTCCTTCTTTGTTTGCCATCGTTCGGTCGTTCGCTGGAAAACGATGGCTCAATAATTCAATCACGTGATGTTCGCATTATCCAACCTGCTAACACAATCTCCGTGGGCACTGAGAAAAGAATCCGTTAATTCAAAGCAGAAATCTCTGACGTTTGGATAGGCAGTAGATTAGTTTCACGTGTAACTAGATGTTGATGTTCAGCTACATAATTAGACGACAGAAGAAATGAATGCACATGTTTTTTCCCCGGCTTGAGTCGACACCCTCTTGTCACACCCTGGTTATTCGGTTCGTCCTGAATGCTATCTCCTGGCCAATCCTCGACCGCATTATTCATTGTTATCTGAATTTCTATTATATCTAGTCTATTATATTGATGGCTACATGTATATGTACGTGTAGTAGACAAACGCCAGCCCCGAAGTCCACAAGCACCGCGATATCATTTATTGAATATCAATCTTTCCGTGGTTATTCATAAGCTCCGTAATTCCTTCAACGCCCCATCCCAAAAAGAAATCGTCATTTTTAATATTTATTTCTTTTTCGATGAACAATTTGTAAATATAGGTTTTAGCAAGAACGATGATTTTTTGACATATGATAAATAATTATGTCTCCCCCAACTATGTTGGGGGGAGACATCTAGTGTTTGTGCTGTCTGTCTGTCTGTCTGTCCGTCTGTCTGTCTGTCTGTCTGGATGGATGTCTGTCTCTCTGGATGGATGTCTGTCCGTCCCCTTGCCTTGTCTGCAAGATATCTTGAGAACTACTGGATGGAATTTCACCAAACTTGGATGGAAGCTTCATTGGGATAGCCCCCTCATTTGATTAGGTTTTGGTTTATGTGCGTGCATTCATCCGTGTCCGGTGTCCGTCCGTCCGTCCATCTACTTGTACATGTATATACAGGCCTTGTCTGCAAGATATCTTGAGAACTACTGGACGGAATTTCACCCCACTTGGATGGAAGCTTCAGTGGGATAGCCCCCTCATTTGATTAGGTTTTAGTGTGTGTGCGTGCATTCATCCATGTCCAGTGTCCGTCCGTCCGTCCATCTACTTGTACATGTATATACAGGGCTTGTCTGCAAGATATCTGGAGAACTACTGGACGGAATTTTACCAAACTTGGATGGAAGCTTCATTGGGATAGCCCCCTCATTTGATTAGGTTTTGGCGTATGTGGGTGCATTCATCCGTGTCCGGTGTCCATCCATCCGTCCATCTACTTGTACATGTATATACAGGCCTTGTCTGCAAGATATCTTGAGAACTACTGGACGGAATTTCACCCCACTTGGATGGAAGCTTCAGTGGGATAGCCCCCTCATTTGATTAGGTTTTGTTGTGTGTGCGTGCATTCATCCATGTCTGGTGTCCGTCCGTCCGTCCATCTACTTGTACATGTATATACAGGGCTTGTCTGCAAGATATCTGGAGAACTACTGGACGGAATTTCACCAAACTTGGACGGAAGCTTCATTGGGATAGCCCCCTCATTTGAATAGGTTTTGGTGTATGTGGGTGCATTCATCCGTGTCCAGTGTCCGTCCATCCGTCCATCTACTTGTACATGTATATACAGGCCTTGTCTGCAAGATATCTTGAGAACTACTGGACGGAATTTCACCCCACTTGGATGGAAGCTTCAGTGGGATAGCCCCCTCATTTGATTAGGTTTTGGTGTGTGTGTGTGCATTCATCCATGTCCGGTGTCCGTCCGTCCATCCATCTACTTGTACATGTATATACAAGGCTTATCTGCAAGATATCTGGAGAACTACTGGACGGAATTTCACCAAACTTGGATGAAAGCTTCATTGGGATAGCCCCCTCATTTGACTAGGTTTTGGTGTGTGTGCATGCGTTCATCCGTGTCCGGTGTCCGTCCGTCCATCTACTTGTACATGTATATACAGGCCTTGTCTGCAAGATATCTTGAGAACTACTGGACGGAATTTCACCACACTTGGATGGAAGCTTCAGTGGGATAGCCCCCTCATTTGATTATGTTTTGGTGTGTGTGTGTGCATTCGTCCATGTCCGGTGTCCGTCCGTCCATCTACTTGTACATGTATATACAGGGCTTGTCTGCAAGATATCTGGAGAACTACTGGACAGAATTTCACCAAACTTGGATGGAAGCTTCATTGGGATAGCCCCCTCATTTGACTAGGTTTTGGTGTGTGTCCATGCGTTCGTCCGGTGTCCGTCCATCTGCTTGTACATGTATATACAGGCCTTGTCTGCAAGATATCTTGAGAACTATTGGATGGAATTTCACCAAACTTGGATGGAAGCTTCATTGGGATAGCCCCCACATTTGATCAGGTTTTGGTGTATGTGTGCATGCATCCATCCGTGTCCGGTGTCCGTCCATCCGTTCATCTACTTGTACATGTATGTACAATGAAAATCGCTTCTTTGTAATTAATATTTTTAGATACGCAGCTTTGTTTAAGATACTTATTGCTACATTAATTTTACAGCACTTTCCCTTAAATTATGTGCCCATTCAAGGCAAGGTGGGAGGTTGGGGGAGACGTATGTTTTTGCTCAAAAAAACAACCAGCATAGGCTTCATGCCGGAGCGGCAACTCAAGGGTCAAAGCGGAACCTCTAGTTAAAAGCAGCATTGTGTTGGCTTTCAAATGTCCGAATCTATATCGATGTGTGTTCATTGTGATTAATACTTTTAACTATATTTAAGGGTGCAGATTTGGGTCAAGTTTGTTCAATGCTACCGTAACTTTAACTAAATGTGATATATTTTATGTGTTGCATGTAACAGCGGTCTTATTTGAATTTTTGATGGAAATACTTTCAGAGTGGCGCGTGAATTATAAGGCCCCAAAAGGTCGGTTAGATCTAAGCATATGCAGTTACTGGAACCAATTTCCACAAAATAACTTCCGAATCCGAAGTCAATTAAAATAAGAAATTTCTTAAAAGGATTAATTGTATGTAATGTTCAATTATAATGGAATATCTACAGATAGTATCAATAGATAATCATAGACGTGTTGTTTTAACATAGAAATAGCAGTTATAATTACAAAAATATCAACAGATTTAAATAAATACATGTAAATTAATATATTCTATGTCACACTTATCAACTGATAGCAAGCTGTGGGATATAATATCCAAAAGTTTGCAACCGTAGTAAGCTCTAATCCGGACCGTATATAATACCGAAGCCATTTTGATAATAACGTCCCAGTGTTGAGAATTGTCATAACTAAAATTCTATCATTTTCTGAATTGCTATTCAATGCATAAAAACACAACGGCAATAGACAGACTGTAACGGAGACCGTGAATCGAAATATCTGTTGATCAAAGGTTAAATAAACACATTTGAGTAATAGACGGTATCGAGGAGACCACCATTGTGTGTCCAGGTGTGAAGTGTGTCCGCGAACATCACAAGAATTCTTTGCTGCCAGTCACGTAATGGCGTCAAGAAACTTCCAAAATAAAACAAAATGTAGAAATTGTACGCACGATAAAAGGAACACGTGGCGAGAGACACACGGGTGTATTACAATAAAAGGACATACTATTTCTAACCTGCGTTAATTTTTTTTTGTCGCACAAGTCATATCTATCACAGTATTCTACCACATGATCGTTTATCGTCGCATTGTACGTTCCTGCTAATCCTGATTAGTCGTTCGATTTTTATGACAGACTGTTCGTTTACAAGGAAAGAGTTTACCCCCAGGCCCTGGCAAGTGAGTCAGGTGAGTAATTATTTTCTATGGAACCGTTATGTGTGGTTTATGGAAGTCCGATGTGTCGAGGGCGGGGTTTATGGTCATCAGTGTCAGACGGAGGAGTGGGGGGGAGGGGAAGGTTAGGTCGCCCAACCAGTAATCTTATCCCAGTTCATCCAAACGAGTTTATAACCCGATGTGGTAAAGCCCCTGTACAATACATGTAACATGTAACATGTCATCGATGGTATTCTGTACATTAGGCCCATTAAACTTAATAGTTCGTTGATAAGCAGTGATAAATATTGGGAAGGTTCCACATACCTTCGAAAATGAATTGGAGAACAGTAATATATTTGTGTATGTTGCCAGTTGAATTAACAATGACTAACTTTTCCCAACTAAAAATAGAAATAATACAAATAAAATCCGCCTGTCCCATTTTTCTGGCAAACAGATAATGATAAACAAACTACTAAGTTTAATGAGCCTGACCAAGAGTTTTTACTAGATGCCATCAGCTGGGAGAGCATAAATAAAATGCTGTCTGTTCAGGCCGAAGGTTATCCTGGCAATCATTAAACATTACAAGAAATTTTTGGTGTCTTATTCCTGAAAAAATGTGAGATGTGAAGCGATTTCCGGTGAATGAAATCACTCTACAATGAAATTTTTGGCCAAAAAATTCATTGTACAGGTAGCGCAATCTAAATTCATAATTCGAATGTAGAGATACTGTTAGCTATACTTCTGCGATAATATACAGACGACGCTCGTAGTTTTCCACAACAGCGACGTTAAACCCTAATTCTCTCTCTCTCTCTCTCTCTCCACGCCACACCTATGCGACCTGCTGTGCAATGAGTAAAGTGGAGGGGGAGGAGTAGGCAGTGAATAAAGCGGAGGAGGAAGAGGAAGAGTAGGACACGCCACGGACTAGGGAGATTAACTTATTATAAGTTTGTATTTCTTTCATCTGTGGAGCATTTAATATCTATATGTTCGGGAGGGGTTCGAGGTGGGGAATTGGGCTGGAGATCGAAAATATTCTTGCGGTTCAGCTCCAAGGCCTTTTGGCTAGCAGTCAATACGGAACAAGTTTCGGGGGTACCGCAAGCATCATCTATCGTCCACCTAACATTCTGTGCCGACCAACCGCCGAACCAAATTGTGGTCAACTATTTCACTTTGGAGGGACTGTTATAACGAATAAATGTTTCTGTTTTACTAGATATCAATCTTTGTTTACTTTTACTCTATTCTAATGCGTCAGGACACTTATAACAGGACATCCAGTCTGTTTCCAAAGGTTTGAAAATCCACATGTCATGGCCCCGATACTTTCTTGATTACTCAAATCTACATCTGTCCAGATACATATTGTAACAAAACTAAGCAACAATATATTTCATATATAACGTACAACTATTTTTATAGGAGGAACCTCGAGACATAAGCCGTTCACGTTCACAGCGAGAAAAAAGGTGAATACTATCACCCCCAATAGGCGATGAGTTAAAGCCATCACTCTTTTTTATAATCACCTTTGAAAATGATGGTCATCACCTCTGAAGAGTGATGAGCAATGATTGTATATTTAGGTCATCACCTTTTAAGAGTGATGAGGCAAAATCATCACCCTTGAAATGTGATGGCCGTTACCATTCAAAGCTCATGGCTCTAACACATCACCTTTCAAAGGTGATGGCCAGGTCTGATCACCATTAAAGGGTGATGGGCCATCAGCTTATTACTGTCTGTATACTCGAGGCTTAACTCGAAACGGAAAGAAGAAATGAGGGATTGAAAGAAATTAACAGTTACAGGTATGACATTCATTTATTATATCCTAAATTCATTTTGTTGACTTTTACAAATAGGGTTATTACCGAGGGCACGGAGGATACAGAAGGCACCGATGGACCAGAGGACGCTAGAACGCCGAGAATCCTAAAGTTGAAGCAGCACATACGCACATGTCTCTCCAAAAATGAAGCTTAACTAGTTTTTTTATATACAATCTCCGTGATGCACAATTCTCATGTTTCAAACTCTGTAGTAAAATAGCATACATCATTTTTATCATATTATCTTCATTTGTAACATTCAGCGTAATTGGTAATATAGATTCGGAAGGCGTACACTTTCACGTTGATCAAAGGACGACGAATTGCTAGGATGATTTCAGCCATTCCAAAACTCACATTTCTGAATTCATATTTGTCAGTATGACGGGATGAACCAGTACTGAAAATGAATGACCAGATATTGAAGCGTTGAGTTGAAGTGTTTTGAAACTGATGCTGGCCTGTGGCATAATAGATAGTTATGTTTTCAATAATTTTAAAAATATTTTTCCTAAATTTGTTTATTTCATCTTTGATTCAAATAACGTCATTTCCATTGCACTAAAGCGGAACAAAACCCGAGTTACTACAGCTTTTACTTGTCTACCATACCCTGGTCCACATGACATCGTTGTGCAGCTTGACATCAACATGAATTATATCATTTGATTCAAAGATTAAATAAAACTTTCAGTGATTTTGTTTTCCATTTAAATCATCATTTAAACGTAAAATTTAAAGAAATGTTTGTAATGCATGCCTTTTAGTTTTACTCTAGATCGATTGCAAGTTTTAAATAAAACACGAAAGCACTGCAAATAACAATCTGTATAATTAGTTATTTCTTTGTATCAGTTTTACTCCTTTTTGTGTGATCATACACGGCAGACAAATATTAGACAGGTGGAAAATTCAGAAAACGCCCATAGAAAGAGATGTTGAGGCATTTCGTGTTATAAGCTGGTAACAAATGGTTTCTGGGTAATTCGAGGATGCTGAATGCGAATCTGCTTGTTACCAGAATATCTTTACAATGCTTAAAGGATGTCCACTGGTGATTTTTGGCTTTGGCGGCCATTTCGCCTGTTTTTCCTATTGGGTTATCTCCCGATCCTAGGTTAAGAGATGGGGATTTCCTTTAAAAGCTTTCTAGCAGAGAATTTTGCACAGCAACATCCATCCAATTTGATAAATTTTGATAGACATTGTGATTATCTTCAAACACTTAGAATATTAGAAAAAGCTAAATACTGTTTATATGATTAGTTTCACTAATATGCTTCAAAACCAAGGCTATTCCCTATGATTTTTGGGTTATCACATGGAGCATGGGTCAGTCCATTTGACAGTGTCTACAGTTAAAAAATGCACACCAACCTATATTGTTTCTCTGTTTTCCCTCATATTACACAATTTTGAATGCAACACAACACATTATCCAAATTACGTCTAAAAAATCCATAATTATCCTTAATGGCAAATTAACCTGAGAATTTGGGGTGGCTCACTGCCGGTGTGGCTGAAACGTTGGCCCGATGCATCCAGTGTCCAGGACACTTACATCTAGATATCATGGTCTGTGGACACTAAGCTGTAGATCTAATTGCCCGTCGGACAATGAGTTCTAGATTTCAGCGCTCGGGGGCACAGATCTCCAAGAGACGAAATTCCTACACCGGAGGCCAGTGTCCGCTCTATACATCGCACTTTTGTATATGGATCATGAGTTTGTAGATGATAACTGACTGAAGGCTGAGGAACAGAATAATTTACACAAAAATCTAACATTATGTAATTTACTTCCAAGGCAGAAAGGATATACGTCATAATATTAAAAAATGGTGCTGTCAATAAAAACCAGCTAACGACTGAAATTTTATTCCATCATTGAATTCGTGAATGCGGTTGGAAGAGTTCGTTAACAATGTGGGTAGTTCGTCCAAATTATGAGGTTAGAATGACATGACAAAACAATGTAACCCCATTTAGAGGAGGGGAGGGTGAGTGGTGAAGCGAAGGATGGCACACCAAAGAAGACAAACCAACTGTACTTCTATCGTTCCATTTGTACATGAGGCATGGGTGATACAACAAATTCAGCTCGTGTTTACGTTAAAATATCACACATGGTTGGATAAGGCAACAATGTGTTGACTGCGCAGCGTAAGTCTTTTGTCTGAGATTGCTGGTCTGCATCCTAAACGGTTCGTGGGGGCAATAGCAGTTTTCAGTCCTCCGGATGGGCAATAATAAAGACCTATCCGGTATGAAGGGAAGTAGTAGTGAATGTGAAGAAAAGAGTTTGTTGACATTTAAAACTGGCATATCGCGTCACCGGAAGTGACATTCGACCATGCGTGTGCATGTAACGTGAACGAAAGTGACCGTTGACCCTGCGCATGTTGTTTTTCCACTATTGTGCGCATAGACCGGGTCAAAGATCACTTCCCGTCACGTCATATGCATGCGTATGGTTATAGCTCACTTCAAGCCACGTGATATACAAATTTCACAGGTCAACGAACTCTTTTCTTCACTTCCTCTACAATGAAATTGTTTTACTTAACATTTTAAATGTATAAATGTGAGAAGAGTGACAACATTATCTAAAGTGTTATATTTGCAACACTCTTAGAATGTGTTGAAACAAGTGTTATATCCAGTATTATAGTGCTGTGTCAGGAGCAACACAACACTTTACAAATATGGTGAATATTACACCTGTAAAGTTGTCAAAAAATAACACTTTTATAATATAGAGTGCAGCACTTGCGTTTTAAGAGTGTACTACTACGGCAAAGTTGTGTTGCATCAACACAAACCACTTGCATTGTACGAGGACGAGAAATGTGTGTTGTGATACGCCCCCAAAGAAAGGTTTATGCCGATGAAACACCAGCGTCGGCTAATACAACGTTTAATCCTGTCATATATATATTACGCAATATATATATGACAGGATTAAACGTTGTATTAGCCGACGCTGGTGTTTAATATATAATATATATATTACGCAATATATATATTTCTCCGGTAAAAATGTAATAAACGCATGCTTGTAGCTGAGGCAATATATGGAAAACAATTGTTTTCCTTCAAATTGGTACCCACGAGATTCGATCACATATACAAGCATTTAGAACGCCGTCCGGGTCAAAGGTCACTTCCGTTCACGTGACGACCCAGCAAGTGTTATCTATCCATACATAAGACCCCAGTGACTTCCAATGTTAATATCCGGAGAATGCATGTTTGGGGTAGGAGTATTGGGGTGGTCATTTTTCTTTTGTGGATTTTACGACGGGGTGTGGCCTCTTGTTTTCTTTGTCTCGGTAAACTGCGATGGACATGTTTAGGTCCATTCCGGCGCAGTGGACAATGCTTGTCCCAAAGGGAAACCCACTCATGGACATTTGCGGTATGGGTGTGCCACCTTGTTTTCTTTATCTCGAGCAGTAGAACACGATGGGAGGGGTCTCAAGGCCATGCATTGATTTTTGCTGAAAAGTTCGGATGACGCATGCACGGTAGGCAGATAGAGGTTGACGTCTAGGTGGACCCATATTGGTCCGATTGGGTCGTGTGAGGTGTCGAAATGTCTTACGGAAGAACTTGATGCGAAAGGTCACATAATGTACAGACATGTATCCGCACGGGATTTCTCGACTCTCTATACTACAATCCCTCATCAGGACCTTATTGACCATCTAAGTTCATTAATAGTATCTGTGTTCAAGAAAACTGATCGTAGATATATTAATGTCGGAAGCCATAAAGCATATTTTAGCTCTACTACATACAAGAGATATCATTCATGGGATGTTTCTTTGTTTATAGAGTTGCTTGAATTTCTCATTAAAAATATCTATGTGAAATTTGGCAACACAATATATCAGCAGCATATAGGTATTCCAATGAGTACTAATTGTGCACCCCTGTTGGCTGACCTGTATCTGTTCTCTTATGAATATGACTATATGCAGGAGCTCAAAAACCGATCCATTCAAAGCCCGTTCCTTCTCATTCATCAAACGCTATATAGACGATCTTCTCGCTGTGTATAATCGCTATATAAATGACGCAGTGAAGGATACATATCCACCTTCACTGGATTTGAAGGAAACTACAGATAGCCCTACAGGCACATCATATTTAGATCTATATCTCTATAAAAATGAAGCGGGCATTCTCTCTCGTCGACTTTATGACAAAAGAGATGATTACAATTTCGACATCGTAAATTATCCCTTTCTGAACAGTAATATTTCAGTGGGACCTGCACATGGCGTATACATATATCGCTTAGTAGCATTTGCTAGATCCTTGTTAAATGTGACGATTTTAATCAACGGCACAAAACATTGTTGCAGAAACTTATAAAACAGGGCTATTCCACCAAGCGCCTCCACTCAAAGTTTCTCAAATTTGGCGATACATAACGCATGCTGATAGCAAAATACGAACGTAGCGTGCAAGATCTATGGCGCTACGTTTCGTAACATGTGTCTGATTCCGCTTAACCCGGGGCTAGGGGCCGTATGAACCCATGTACTTCAAGATGCTCATGGTACTCATATGAACAGTCACAATCAAAAGCGTGACTGAGATACATCATTCTTTAGATGACGACTTTATAACCAATGTTATGGATTAAGAATACTGATCAGCGATACGGATGTGATATTTTTGGAACATCATGTCTTGCCGGCATCATTGAAAACTGTTGACCGCTTCTCACTTGCAGGAAGCAAGCCTATGTTTATGTATACTATGATTATATTTTTAAATTTGGTGCTAATACTGTTATATGGAATATGAAATAGGTCTTTGGATTATGGACGCGGAAATTCTCTAATGGACGACGGCTGAATTATGAATGACGGACTAGACGCTTGTAAGTCATAGTGAAGCACTCGTGGGGGGGGGGCGTCCAACCGAATGAACGTGGGGCGGAAATATCGTTCATCTGAGCATGCGCAGTAGAAAAAGGGTATTTGGATGGACGTTTTGGGGTCGAGATGGACCAATAGTGATCCGACTGCGCCATGTGAGATGTCATCGTGAACCATTGGCGGGCGACCATCCGACTGGGCTACTGTGTCGTCCGTTTTCAACAATCTGCGCATGCACAGGCAGGGAATGGTGGGAAAGGGCATTGGAATGGACATTTTGAGTTCGAGGTGGGCCCATATTGGGCGTACTGGGTCGGGGAGGGTATCCATGTGAAGAGCTCCTCAAGGCCGATCAAGTCATGGGTGAGTGCATGTTTTCACAGAAAAAAGTACTTTTTACCTGGTGAGTCATAGAAATGGGAATGTTGTTGTCCTTGTTGTTGAGATAGTGTAGTCTCTCAATTTCGGGGAGCTAAACATCAAGGGAAGTAATCCAGTTGGCCCTTAGTAGTAGAGAAAACAGAAAGCCAGTATATTTGCCCTGTGACCTTTGTGGAGAGTTTTACAGTAACGCCTTAACGCCCAATCTGAACGCCTTAACGCCCTATCTAAACGCATTAACACCTTAACCTAACGCCTTAGCGCCCTAGCATACCAGTTTTTTTTATCTTTTGCGCGATATTGTACCATGCTATCATATTATACTAACGCATCGAAAATGTGTATGTATCAATCCATTCACACAGGCAATACAACATGGTGGTCCCGATGATGTCATTGCTCTACACCGGGACATTTTACGGGGTGTTTAGCTGGAAAAAAACCCTGTTGTGTAGGTAATCGCTCTATAAGTCAGAGTAAATTAATTTTTCGGGAATTTTCTGGGGAAAAACTGTTCTATTTATAGATCACTCGGGAGCAGTAGAGAAAGGGGAGTTTCCGAAGTGCAAAAGAGCTTTTAGGGGAGACGAGGGTCTTGTTTCGGCCGGCTACCTGGTAGAGTTAACTGTGTTTGCGTGTGTGGAGTAGGAGGAGGAGGAGGAATGAGGTTAACGCCCTAACATCTTCTATAGCTACTCTCTTACGGCTTAATATCATGATGCAGACAGTTGACAGAAAGAAAGATCAATACGTTCACAAATTTTCATATAGTTTATTATCCCCTCCATCACATCATACCCAACCACGTTGGGGGAGCCGCATTGAGTATATTTACAATTCTCGTAGGCTCTTGTCCAATCAAAAGCCCCAATTTTGGAACTGCATCTGTCATATTCGTTCTTTGGCCGTTAGATTTATTCCCGGATGTTCTTGTCCAATCAGAAACCATCATTTCAGAAAGTTCAATCTTCGGTCATGTTCGCTATCATGCATTCGTTCTAATCCTCGTCGGGCAGGCCAGAATAGTGTAACGGGCCTCGGTGGTTGGTAGCGCCATATCCTCTTCGAGGTGACGCTTGATCTTCATGATGGTCCTGAGCATGGCGTCGCCTTTCATTTCAAGCGGTAGCAGGGTATACTGTTCATAGATCGCCATGACTGTTTTCCTGATGCTGGGGCGCATTTTGATGTACGCCAATTGTAAGTCATCCTGTCCCGCGTCCGCTATCGCTGCAGCGTGAGTATTAATAGCTGCTGTCACAATACGATTCCAAGAGGTAGGTCCTTTCCTCAGAATCAGCTGGCATATTCTCTGCATCTGCATCGGCTTCTTGTGCCTCCGTGTCTTCAATCCCATGTATATTCTTCTGCATGGTGTCGGATCATATCGTAATGACTGATGAACGTACGTTCACACTCAGAGCAAGTGTAAGCCATGTTGATGGTTGAACGCTGATTGTGCAAGTCTTTGGGATATGCTTGATTTCATGAACAGTAACGCCCGCCAACGCCCAGCTTAACGCTTCAACACCCTGGTGAAATAGCTCGGAATCTCCGATTTTTCAAGATATTCCATGGAAATGACACTAATTCATCGAAATTCAGTGACGCCCGTCTCAACGCTCTATCTTAACGCCTTAACGCCCTTCTCAACGCCTTAACGCCTTTTCTTAACGCTTTAGCGCCTTATCTTAACGCGTTAATGCCCTAGCTTAACGCTTTAACGTGTGGTACACCATTTTATGTTGTACCTGTCATATTCGTTCTTGCCCGTTAGGTGTATTATCGGCTGCTCTTGTCCAATCAGACGTCGCCCTTTGAGAAACTACAGAGCTCGGAGCTGTGGGATGGACCGGTTAAGAGCTCGGAGCTCTTGGAGTCGAAGCTCGGAGCTCTGAAGTGACGTCATCGCACGCATACTCATGCAACTGTGGTGCACCCTGTACCCTTTAGCCCGTAGGGTACAGGGTACACCATTGTGCTACTTTTATTTTACACCAGTCCAGTTGGACGCCACCCCATGAGAGCTTCAAAATGATACCCCACACGACCCATTCGGACTATTATGTGTCCAGCACGACCCCGAAACGTCCATTCCAGTGCGCTTTTCCCACAATTCTCTGCCTGCGCATGAGCAGAATGTTGAAAACGGAAGACACGACTGGTTTCACATAAATATCCTCTTTTATAGCTTCGGGTTTTAACAAACTGAGATATACATAACAAATATCATTTATCCGTGATTTAAAAATATTATACGCGTACCAGTTAACTTTAGTTTCTTCCCTGAGTTGCATAGGATGACGTCATAATTCATTAATACGGACAATCGTCAATAAGGCTGTATACGGTCTTATGTGAGATTTTTCAGTGATTTGGTAGGGAATGGACAATATTGTTTTGCTGCGCGCCTCGTTTTGCAGCCCAAATCGATCAGAGTGTGTATCTGAGAATGAGAGGTGTACAATCTGATAACAGTGGAATGACTGTGCCATTGAAAACCAAAATTAGTGAATTATGACTTCACCTAAGATGTGTATGGGTTCCTCAAACAAGTCTTATGCGAGTTAACACAGAGAAAACAAAAACATAAGAGTATAACGCCTTTTATTGCGAAAATACAACAACAAGCAGCCAGAGGATGCTAGGTCCCCCGCCGAAATGGCAGCAATATGTTTTAGCATTGTTGGTCTCAGGGAATATACATGAGAGAGACAACGGCTGCTTCATAGGCGTTGGATGTGGAAGGATCTTTCCGCCTTCCCAAGTTTTAAGATCAACTCAGAACGATTGACTGAATGTTTGCTTCTGTAATATAGTTTCTATGCAGTGAGGCATGGAAATTATGTAACCGAGAAGCAACCACAAGTGACATCTCAAGGCATTATCTGCAAACCAAATTTGACGAGAAGCTGAAGGCATCCTCAAACTATTGCCCGGAAACCAAATTTTAAATTTGCCACCAGGTGTCGCCACCTGTAGGTGCAAGTGGTCGAAATGCAATCCCAAGCATCATCTCATGGCATGGTACATGTATTAGCCTATAGTATCTTCTACGGAGGGTCAATGATCGGCTGATGCAGCAACAACATTTTCTCAGTTAGACGGCACATTTTGGAATCAAAAACGAGGCCGCGCTATGTCATCAGTCAACTGAGACAGTCACGTGGTTGTGTATGAAGATTGGGGTGGCTCCTATAAATAGTGATCCAATGAAAATGCTCATATTAGTTTAAAATGGCGGGGTCAGTAGTATACAAAGCGTAAATTGGGTGGATAGCGCATCACTGCGCATGCGCAGAACCTTTGGTGACGTCACAATTGGGCGTGTGCGCATGCGTGTGTGTGTGTGTGGATGGTGGGTGCTGGGTACAAGATGGCGGCGTGTGGATGGTGGGTGCTGGGTACAAGATGGCGGCGTGTGGATGGTGGGTGCTGGGTACAAGATGGCGGCCTGTGTGTGGATGGTGGGTGCTGGGTACAAGATGGCGGCGTGTGGATGGTGGGTGCTGGGTACAAGATGGCGGCGTGTGTGTGGATGGTGGGTGCTGGGTACAAGATGGCGGCGTGTGTGGATGGTGGGTGCTGGGTACAAAATGGCGGTGTGTGTGTGTGGATGGTGGGTGCTGGGTACAAGATGGCGGCCTGTGTGTGGATGGTGGGTGCTGGGTACAAGATGGCGGCGTGTGTGGATGGTGGGTGCTGGGTACAAGATGGCGGTGTTTGTGGATGGTGGGTGCTGGGTACAAGATGGCGGCGGTATGTGGGTGGTGTGAGTGAGTGCAAGAATGTATTCATCCGCGGTGATGCAGTCATGTCTGGCGGTGATTCGGTCTCCGGAAAAAGCTTCCGCGGAGAAAAAGTAGTCCCTAGATAAAATGGTCCGATGGGGTCGAGTGAGGTATCAAAGTGAAGCTTAGGTGAGGGGGCATCTAATGGGCTGGGTGTGGATTGAAATATCGGCATTGTGCGCATGCGCGGTGGCCGAAGGGTATGAAAATAGCCTTTTTGGAGCTAGGAGATTGACTACTGGTCCAGTGGGGTCGAGTGAGGTATCAATGTGAAGCATTCATGAAGGGGCATCTAATGGGCTGGGTGTGGGGTTGAAATATCGGCATTCTGCGCATGCGCGGTGGCCGAAGGGTATGGAAATAGCCGTGTTGGAGCTAAGGGATTGACTACTGGTCCAGTGGGGTCGAGTGAAGTATCAATGTGAAGCCTATGTGAGGGGGCATGTAATGGGCTGGGTGTGGGGTTGAAATATCGGCATTCTGCGCATGCGCGGTGACCCAAGTGTATGGAAATAGCCGGTTTGGAGCTAGGGGAGCCACTAATGGACCGATGGGGTCGAGTGAGGTATCAAAGTGAAGCTTAGGTGAGGGGGCATCTAATGGGCTGGGTGTGGGGTTGAAATATTGGCATTCTGCGCATGCGCGGTGGCCGAAGGGTATGAAAATAGCCTTTTTGGAGCTAGGGGATTGACTACTGGTCCAGTGGGGTCGAGTGAGGTATCAATGTGAAGCATTCATGAAGGGGCATCTAATGGGC
This sequence comes from Hanleya hanleyi, assembly GCA_036873755.1. Classification (NCBI taxonomy): domain Eukaryota; kingdom Metazoa; phylum Mollusca; class Polyplacophora; order Lepidopleurida; family Hanleyidae; genus Hanleya; species Hanleya hanleyi. The sequence goes on along the minus strand of JAVTVY010016882.1, from coordinate 14,883 downwards.
TGGGTGTGGGGTTGAAATATCGGCATTCTGCGCATGCGCGGTGGCCGAAGGGTATGGAAATAGCCGTGTTGGAGCTAGGGGATTGACTACTGGTCCAGTGGGATCGAGTGAAGTATCAATGTGAAGCCTATGTGAGGGGGCATGTAATGGGCTGGGTGTGGGGTTGAAATATCGGCATTCTGTGCATGCGCGGTGACCCAAGGGTATGGAAATAGCCGGTTTGGAGCTAGGGGAGCCACTAATGAACCGATGGGGTCGAGTGAGGTATCAAAGTGAAGCATTCATGAAGGGGCATCTGATGGGCTGGGTGTGGGGTTGAAGTATCGGCATTCTGCGCATGCGCGGTGGCCGAAGGGTATGGAAATAGCCTTTTTGGAGCTAGGGGATTGACTACTGGTCCAGTAGGGTCGAGTGAGGTATCAATGTGAAGCATTCATGAAGGGGCATCGGTTGGGCTGGGGGTGGGGTTGAACTATACCGTTTAGGTGCATTGATGATAATAAAATTTAAAGATCACATGTCCAACACATAATCACATAATGAAAGCAAGAATCGAACTTGCGTCCCCTCGAGATGAAGGATACCCGTCCAGGTTTCATTTTTTTGAGGTGTACTGAAATGCTCTCTCTAATTTATGCCACGGTATCTATTTTTACATCTAGGTTAAAGATTTATATCGACACTGCTACACACTTTTCGAGATGTGTTTTCACTTTCGATGAAAGCACAAAACAGTCTAAAATGAGTCTAAAAAAATTCACCTACGCTAATATTTTCTAGTGTTTTGTAGAATATAGATTCGCGTTCATTTCTATTTCGTCAAGAAAAAATGTTTTGTAGAATATAGATTGGCGTTCATTTCTATTTCGTCAAGAAAAAATTTTCATCTCGAAAATTGGCAGATTGAAATGTTCTCTCTCATTTTATGACACGGTATCTATTTTTACAGCTGTCAACTGTTATGGTTTGGTCACAATGTTGCCATTTTCTCCCCTATATTTAGCGTCCACAAAAAAAAGAGTATATTACAGCAATTATGTCCAAGAAAACACCCCGCTAGAAAATTGTCTTCAAATTGTCTGTTGTTGTGGGAGTATAAAAAAATCCTGGTCAACAGGGGCGCGTATATTTCGTGCGACGCTATGTTGCCAATGCATTGAAATTTGAATAGGTTGTCTGCATGGGTTTCAACGCAAGTATAGTACTAAAGTCTAGCTTACCTGATAAAAGAGTTTAGTCCAGATGATCTGGGGCTGTTTTTTTCCTAGGTGGGTATAACACACCATGAAGCCTTCATCACGATGCATTCGTATGCTAAAAAAATATGGATATCACCACCAATCTCATTTCCATATATATTTTTTCGAAATTCACAGATATTTCCATCGGTAAATCCGGTGTTCAGTATACCACGTGGATGAAATGATTTCGGCCAACGGCACATACACACATGTTTCCTGGCTCTTCCTGGTGTTAAGCCCGGCGCACACGAGAGATATCAGCAGTTTCAAGAAATTGATTTCAGTTCCCGCATAACGTCTTCTTCAAGTCCATTTTGAAGAGTCGAGCGTATGAATCGAGTGAAAATAACATGCGATTCATTGGCCTGTCCGGTAAAACTGCTGAGCTGTTGGCTTGCGTTCGCCGCACACGCTGAGGATTTGGCCTCGCGAGGTGTGGTGCGGGTCGGGGGGCGGGAGTTTTGCACTGATGAAAACCAATGTCGTCCTCTCTCACGAAACCAAACACAAAAATTGACAAATTATACGGACTGCCACGATAAGCGAATGTATGCAACAAATAGCGTTCCGTACTGCAGATGTCCGATAAAATCCCTCCAGTCAAGGGGGGAGGGGGGGAGTGTTACAGAATGTTGATTCCACAAAACCTGTTCGGTAGCCTACATCATCGTTCAATCGCTGCTCATAAAGGCTGCGTTCAGCTCACCAGAACTGTATACACTTCGAAATCTGTGAAAGAATATCAATTTTCACGTTTCCTGTCTGATATCACACAAATGTATGCATCCACTCGAACACAACACAGCACACTCCCTCGATTACAGTCCACGTGTGACGGGTACATGCAGGCGATGAATGATGCAGAGTTTCGTCACATTATTGATCTCAGCGGACACCGAAAGGAAGAAAGTTCCGTTGTAAACTGCGACAGAGAATGTTCCCCAGCTCAGAAAACAACACAATGATCAGTGAAATCGTCCTCTGTATGCCTATCCGGGGCGCGGTAAAACAGCAAGAAAATTGTAACAAACGCTAACAAAATGGCTGCTCAAGGTCAATTTGCCCGCATAATAACGCCGTTCAAACCACAGCGCCATCTATACGCTTTGGTGCAAGGGAGACAACTCGGACTAGACCAATTCCCAGGCGAAGATGATGTCCGCTATATTTGGCCTGTATGGGTATAGGGGTGGTCGGTTTTTTTATGGCTTTTACTATGAGCTATGAGGTTGATCATGTAGAATACGATGGAAAAAACTATGAAAGTACCGGGTAGGCTTGTATATAGATCCATATAGATCCATATAGACCCATATACACTCATATACTGGGATATTAGTATGTATAAATCCATACGGGGTGGACATGTTGGAGTCTAGGTGGAGCACTAGTGGCCCGATTGGGTAGAGTGAGGTCTTATTTTAAAGCTCTCGAGGAAATAAATAAATAAATAAATAATAATAAATTTTTTTTTAAAAAATCGGCGAGTAGTAGACGAAGGGAAAATTGGAAAGTACTGACCATGCCCCAGAATACTTCATATGCATATCACGGCCTTAAGGCCTATGTAAGATGTAATCTACTTCACAGTTTAGTAGTATAAAAAGCGCAAGTCCTATTGCCCTTGCCCCTTCCAAAGAAATAAAATCGGCTCTATTTTACAGGAGTATATACGCAGGTCACGTGGGTTGTCACGTCACTTCCGGGTTTTCACTAAAAACTACCTCCAGACATAGAAGAGTTCCAATTTTTTCCCTTAGACGTCCGTATGTTCATCCTCCAGACCCACAAGAGTTCCAATGTTCAACCGCCGGGGTGTTTTCCCGCCCCACCCCAGCGCCCCGCAGCGCGCGCGCGCGCGCGTCATCCCGCGTCATCCCCGGCAGTGCGCGCGCGCGGACGCGGGTCAAAAGGTCAAAGGGTAACCTCCAGGTCAGACGGTCCAATGTCCAATGAGACAATGTTGCGGCATCGCTATAGTCAGAGCTTGAGCACAAAAAAGGGGATTCTAGATGAACCTGGGAAAGATGGGCAGTTCCATTTGGACCAATCAGCGGTCGAGAAAAAGAGCCAATCAGCGGTCGAGAAAAAGAACCAATCAGCGGTCGAACAATCAGCCAATCGAATTGGGGTACTCACGGTGTGCTTTCGCTGACGTCCGCGCCTACATCTGGGTTCTTGTACACCCGGATAATGTTTTTCTGGACATGGATGGGTTACCTTTGGCTCCATTCTAGGCCACTGATTGGCTAATACGGTGTTCAAAGCCACTTTCATGCATTATGCTCATAGAACTTATAGTCATAATCTATACGTGTTGGACGAGTCTCTTCACTCACCGTATACACGTACCTCAATGAAATGCCCGCTCCAAACCTAGACCAAAGACACGTACTTGGTCTGTAGGCTGATTTCATTGGCTCTCTATTTTTACTATAGTGCTCTTGCATTCTAACCTTGATGGGTTACCTAGAACTTATAGTCATCAACATAATCTATACGTGTTGGACGAGTCTTTTCACTCACCGTATACACGTACCTCAATGAAATGCCCGCTCCAAACCTAGACCAAAAACACGTACTTGGTCTGTAGGCTGATTTCATTGGCTCTCTATTTTTTACTATAGTGCTCTTGCATTCTAACCTTGACCAAAAACACGTACTTGGTCTGTAGGCTGATTTCATTGGCTCTCTATTTTTTACTATAGTGGTCTTGCATTCTAAACTTGATGGGTTACATTTTGGCCCCATCCTACACCACTGATTTCAGTTTGACTGAATCTCCACATTGGGCATTGATGCATTAGGAATAAAACACACAAGACAGGGGTTTTTGGTGAGATCTCATTTTTTTTTTATTCAGTGAACAACAACAACGTGAGAACAACCACGTGAAAACTCAAGCCCAGAACAAGGGGCTTGTAATTAACTGAAGCCCAGAACAAGGGGCTTGTACATTGAAGCCCAGAACAAGGGGCTTGTATTAACTGAAGCCCAGAACAAGGGGCTTGTACATTGAAGCCCAGAACAAGGGGCTTGTCATTAACTTAAGCCCAGAACGGGGCTTGTACATTGAAATGATGGGCGGCCCAGTCATAGACGAGTACATCGCGGTCCTCGGCCTGGGGGTACTCGTCAAACATCTGTACGATGGTAGATAAGGGTCTTCCCCGGCATCGATGGTACAGGTAAAACAAGCAATATTGTCCGCACACGCCACTGGTCAGGCTTTGCAACGTTTGACTGTTCCAACACCACGTCTCTATGCCTTGATCCATGAAGTCTGTTAAATCGGGATGGAGGGGTGGCAGATCGTACGGGTCAAAGTATTCGCCCTGCTGTTCTGTCAAGTACACGGCCACCCAGTGTTCACCGGGCCGATCCATCGGGTCCGTGTTGAGAACGTAAGCAGCCGGATACATACGGTCTAATGGAAACACATCTCGGCCGAACACCCCTTGAAAGACCCTACGTGTCTCTGGGTCATTCTCCAGCACGGTGGTTATCTGGTCTGTATCCATGTTAGGTGGAGAAGTCACACAGGACGTTGCGCGCTTTGTCCACTTGAATGATGTTGTCAAACTCGGCGTAGCAGATCACATTGACGGTGGTCGCCAGGGCTCGTGCAAAGTGGATTTCCAACCGTAAGTTGCCTTGCTTGGCCAGGGCCAGCTGATGGTCGTTCTCTAAGGTGGGGGTCAGATCGAAACAGAACAACGTGTATCCGTTCGCGTAGTCCTCCCGACTGATCATATTCCCTTCGTCCTGGTTGATTTGACCGGTGGCTGTACACAGGCTCTGATAGGCTCGAATGAAATTCCTCCGCCCAAAGTTCGGTGTTAAGGCCGTGGCTGGCACCTGTTGTCCATCCACATGCAGGGCCACAAAATTGATGCCGAAATGTTGAAAGTCAAACGGATTCTCTGGGTAGGCTCCGCTGAAACTGGTATTTTCCACACAGGCCAGGATCAATCGCTTGGGTAGTTCCCCCAGGAACAGGTTTTCTTTGTTGGCGCCCATATTTCCAGCAGGCACAGAGAACACTTTGGTTTGTACACGTCGGATAGGGTACTGGGCTGGTTTTGTTTCCAAGGCTTTCATGTGTCCCAATTGAACGGCTGGATTCGGTTTCACTTTTCGGACATACAGGACTGCGTCTTGGATGACAATCTTATAGTCCGCTGCATGCCCCTCTACGTTAGTGGCCATCACGGCGAAGGTCGGAGGCGCCCGTATCAGTCGGATTTTGATGGGGATCTTGTTCAAGAGGTACCGGTCTTGCATGAACATGTCTGCATGCAGTCGACCCATCATATCCACCGAGGCACTGTTCGCAGTGAAAGCCTTCCGTTTGTTATATCCCCCATTGTCCGCCGTGTCCATGTGCTCGGGTGTGTCCCTGTAGAATAAAGCGGTTGTCAGCTGAGATTTTTTAGCCTCTCGGCCATACGACAACAGTGTCTCGATGTAGGCTCGATAGGGGTACGTGTTGGTGGAGTCACTGATGAGTTTGTCGCTGAGAAAAATATCCACCTGCTGAAACATCGAGTGCAGCCAGAGATTCGTCGGGCCCACCGTTGCTTGGTCAGCGATTCTGGTGCCAGCTCCATTGACCACCTTGGCTTTCACATACAAGTAGGTATGGGCTAAATCCACATAGGCCGTATCCGCATTACTGATGGTGAACTCGATGGGCCCGGTTTCGTTGATGTTGGAGAGCGGGAGACGCTCCACCCATAATCCTTGTTCGACACTGGTTTGTGTGGGCGGCACGGTCCACAAATCAAATTCACTGTTGGTGGAGGGGCAGGACTCGGCGTGGATTAAGGACATGTTTTAAGAAAAGATATCCTTTGTCTTCTTGGATGTGCGTCGTCGCTGGGTCGGTCGTCGACTGGTGCGTGGTCTCGGTGGGGCAGCTCTTTTATTCCCTACGGTGCGTTGTGCTTTGGCCACCAAGACGCCTCCCGCTTCTTTGGCCCGCCGTTTCAAGGATTCTTTGGGTGCCGTACCCCCCAAGACATCACCGGCCACTTGCAGTCCACTGCGTACCGCTTGTTTGCCGATTGCTTTCACCCCACGCGTCACCAAGGGCAGGAACGTTTTCACAATGCTGCCGAGTATGTTCCCCAGACCATGTCCTCGTTGCATGCGTGCACCGCTAAATACCGGAAAGCCACCCCCGGCCTGTTGGGCATAATAGTCGGCATAGCTGCGTGCATCGCACTCGTAAGGTACTTTCATTATGCAAAGTGGGGAGCACGTGCTTGTCGAAAATGAAGTGTCAGCACCACTTTTCCTCGTTCGAATGCCACCGGTCGTCCCGTGTCATCTCTTATATCCACCGTGATCGTGTTGATGTCAGTTTGTCGTACGGGCAAGTAGAGCATGTGGGTGAAACTGTGGGTGACTTGACCTCCATACTTATTTTTAATGGGGACCACCCGTAACAGAGGTGTGTTGATATCGCCCACGATGTGGTTGTCCACCACGTCCGAGTAGACGTAGAGTCCGTACATACCCGACTTCATATCCATCGGCATCTCGCCATGGTGTTCGGTGGGACCAGCGAACGTCTTTAGATCGAAACCCAGCATTTGCTGTAGGATAGCACTCAGTACGACACTCGCCTTGCCGGAGACGATAAGCTGTGCCTTGTCGTTGTGTGCGTTGTAATCGAAGTCCACGTGATTCTTGAAGGGATAGGCTTTGATGGGTCTTGAAGTATTCGTCACCCCCCGTAGCGCCTTATAATGCATCAGTCTTGACAGCCCACCCATGAACTCTTTGGGGGTATCGTATTGGATAGTTCAGTTTAGTTTCTTACTTTTCTTTTATCTGACCTCGGATTCGTGATCCCCAACCTCCAAAATACTTTAATGCAAAGTTTGAGGTCAATCGATGAAGGTCGAATTTTCGACCCAAATTTCGCATAAGGTTAGGCTGGGAAGATTTTCGGTATTTTAAAAAATTGTAAAAAAAAAAAAGTTTGAGGTCTAGGTCAATTTTGATATACAGATTCGTAATCAGCTTGGTCAGTACTATTACCACACCGAATTTGGCACGAATCGAAGACATAAAAATTTCGACCGAAAAACGAGTGAAACCCTCCTAAAAAAATTCAAAAATTTGCCCCCGAAAAAGTTAAAGGAGTAGCGCAACAGGGATAGCAGTCCTGTACTCAGTTTTCGATGGGCTATCATACAAAAAAGTTTCAGCTCAATCGGAGGAAAAAAATATTTTGGCACAAAAAAAATCCTTGATAAAATTTTGGGCCGAATTTTTTTTGTCTCCGATTGACCTGAAACTTTTTTGTAGGATAGCCCATCATAAACTGAGTATAGGACTGCAATCTCCGTTGCACTACTCCTTTAACTTGTTTTTTGGCAAATTTTTTAACGATTAAACAGCTCTTTTTCGGTCGAAATTTTTATGTCTTCGATTCGTTCCAAATTTGGTGTGGTAATAGTACGGACCTAGCTGATTACGAATCTGAGGTAAGAATTGACCTAGACCTCTAACTCTTTTTTTTTACAAATTTTTGAAATACTGAAATCGGACAGAAAAAATTAGCTTCAAAATTCGGCCAAAAAATTTCTTTTTTACTAATCGTGACGAAATTTTTACAGAAAATAGACAAAATTCGGCACTATGTGCATACCAAAGATATTTGTGTGACATTTCGACAAGGTCAAAAATGCTTGTTTTTCAAGTTTTACCTTGGTATTGACCTTCAAGTAGATATTGGGAAGAAGTAGCCACTTTAGCCGTTTCGTATGATGGCCGAGAGGGGCCATCGCAATTCGCCCTCAAACCATTAAGGGGCGAAGTCGCGATAGTTCGCACTTCGCTTCATACTATCGCTTCGCGACTTACTGTCTTGAGGGCGAAATGCGATGGCCCCTATCGGCCGAGGTCACCGACCTTGACATGGTCGATTTCGTCTACCAGGCCTGGAACCATGACCTTGACATCAAAATATTTTATTATCAAATATCGCCGGACTGCATCTTCCATACAAGTTCAAGGTCGAACCAAATGTTACGGTCAAGGTCAGGGGTCGAAAAACAAAGCTCAAGGTTAAAGGCAGTAAAAAGTTTAACTTTTTAAGTTACTTCCAAATTATGACCTTTGAAATTTCGACCCATGGCCTTGAACTTGACAAAGAAAGAACACAATAACACAATGCATTTTATAACTTGTTTAGTTCAGTTTTGTGACAAAATAATAAACCAAATGAAAAGTTTCTTCCAGAACATTGGTAATACAAATATATATTCAGGTACAAAGTTTCTTCCAGAAAATTCTTCTGGAACATTGGTAATACAAATCAAGTGGAAAGTTTCTTCCAGAAAGTTCTTCCAGAAACACTGGTAATAAAAATATATATTCAGGTATAAAGTTTCTTCCAGAAAGTTCTTCCGGAACATTGGTAATACAATTCAGGTGGCCAGTTTCTTCCAGAACATTGGTAATACAAATATGTATTCAGGTACAAAGTTTCTTCCAGAAAGTTCTTCCAGAACATTGGTAATACAAATATGTATTCAGGTACAAAGTTTCTTCCAGAACATTGGTAATACCATTCTGGTGGAAAGTTTCTTCCAGAAAGTTCTTACAGAACATTGGTTATATTAATATATATTCAGTTACAAAGTTTCTTCCAGAAAATTCTTCCAGAACATTGGTAATACAAATATATATTCAGGTACAAAGTTTCTTCCAGAAATTTCTTCCAGAAATTTCTTCCAGAACATTGGTAATACAAATATGTATTCAGGTACAAAGTTTCTTCCAGAAAATTCTTCCAGAACATTGGTAGTACAAATATATATTCAGGTACAAAGTTTCTTCCAGAACATTGGTAATACCATTCTGGTGGAAAATTTCTTCCAGAAAGTTCTTACAGAACATTGGTTATATAAATATATATTCAGTTACAAAGTTTCTTCCAGAAAATTCTTCCAGAACATTGGTAATACAAATATATATTCAGGTACAAAGTTTCTTTCAGAAAATTCTTTCGGAACATTGGTAATACAATTCAGGTGGAAAGTTTCTTCCAGAACATTGGTAATACAAAAATATATTCAGGTACAATGTTTCTTCCAGAATATTGGTAATACAAATATATATTCAGGTACAAAGTTTTTTCCAGAAAATTCCTCCAGAACATGGTCTGGATAGTTCAGTTTAGTTTCTTACTTTTCTTTATTTCCGTCAATCGGTGAGGATGGAATTTTGTCCTAAGGCTATATCGAGGTAATACCAAAAAATATATTCAGGTACAAAGTTTCTGCCAGAAAATTCTTCCAGAACATTGGTTATACAAATATATATTCAGGTACAAAGTTTCTTCTAGAAAATTCTTCCAGAACATTGGTAATACAAATATATATCCAGGTACAAAGTTTCTTCCAGAAAATTCTTCCGGAACATTGGTAATACAATTCAGGTGGACAGTTTCTTCCGAAAGTTCTTCCAGAACATTGGTAACACAAAAATATATTCAGGTACAAAGTTTCTTCCAGAATATTGGTAATACAAATATATATTCAGGTACAAAGTTTCTTCCAGAAAGTTCTTCCAGAAAGTTCTTCCAGAACATTGGTAATACAAAAATATATTCAGGTACAAAGTTTCCTCCAGAAAATTCTTCCAGAATATTGGTAATACAAATATGTATTCAGGTACAAAGTTTCTTCCAGAAAATTCTTCCAGAACATTGGTAATACAAATATATATTCAGGTACAAAGTTTCTTCCAGAAAATTCTTCCGGAACATTAGTAATACAATTCAGGTGGAAAGTTTCTTCCAGAAAGTTCTTCCAGAACACTGGTAATACAAAAACATATTCAGGTACAAAGTTTCTTCCAGAATATTGGTAATACAAATATATATTCAGGTACAAAGTTTCTTCCATAAAGTTCTTCCAGAACATTGGTAATACAAAAATATATTCAGGTACAAAGTTTCCTCCAGAAAATTCTTCCACAATATTGGAAATACAAATATATATTCAGGTACAAAGTTTCTTCCAGAAAATTCTTCCAGAATATTGGTAATACAAATATATATTCAGGTACCAAGTTTCTTCCAGAAAATTCTTCCGGAACATGGTCTGAATAGTTCAGTTAAGTTTCTTTCTTTTCTTTATTTGCTTCAATCGGTGAGGATGGAATTTTGACCTCCAGAAGCACAAAAAAATTTGGCGAAAATTCGACCTCCACCGATTGACCTCAAACTTTGTCCAAAGGCTATATCGCGGTCATAGGTCACAAATCTGCCGTCAGATTTGACCTTGACCTCGAAATGGCGGAAGGAAAATTTTGGTACGACTTTGACAAAATATAAGCGGACGACCTTGACCTTTTGATAAGTGATGACCCATTGACCAGTGCGTCGACCCATGACCTTGACTTTGACCTCCGACCTCAAGGTCAACTTTGTGATGGTGCATTCCGATTGTACTATCGCGTTTTTAAACCCAAGGTCGAAGGTCAAGGTCAAGAGTCAAAGCAGAGGTCAATGGGTCATCACATATCAAAAGGTCAAGGTCGTCCGCTTATATTTTGTGACCTTGCGACAAGGTAAAAGTCTTATCAAATTTTCGATCCTCAATATCGAGCTCAAGGTCAACATCAAGGTCAAATCTGACCTCGGATTCGTGATCCCCAACCTCCAAAATGCTTTAGTGCAAAGTTTGAGGTCAATCGATGAAGGTCGAATTTCCGACCCAAATTTCGCATAAGGTTAGGCTGAAAAGATTTTCGGTATTTCAAAAAATTGTACAAAAAAAGTCTGAGGTCTAGTTCAATTTTGATTACAGATTCGTAATCAGCTTGGTCAGTACTATTACCGCACCGAATTTGGAACGAATCGAAGATATAAAAATTTCGACCGGAAAACGAGTGAAAACCTGCTAGAAAAAAAAAATTGCCCCAAAAAACGTTAAAGCAGTAGCGCAACAGGGATTGCAGTCCTGTACTCAGTTTTCGGTGGGCTATCATACAAAAAAGTTTCAGCTCAATCGGAGGAAAAAAATATTTTGACACAAAAAAAATCCTGGACTAGCGCCTTTGGGCCGAAATTTTTTTGTCTCCGATTGACCTGAAACTTTTTTTGTAGGATAGCCCATCAAAAACTGAGTAGAGGACTGCAATCCCCGGAAACCTATCAAAGCAAATCCAGCGATTACCTGTAAACACACGTAACATAGCAGTAACGCCATTGTTTGATTGGCGGTCTATTGGTAGCTTTATTGATATGATGAAACTACTGTTCTTATGGCAAATACTATCTCTTAAAGTAAACAACATATTCAAGCGCATATTCACAGCAAGATATATCATTATAATGACATCTGGTGTGTATAGCAAGAGAAGTATAGTTGGTCAATTGAAGGAAACAGCGTATAAGTATGGGCTAAACAGCCATCTGTCTAACGTCGTAGAAGATGAAACCAGGCCCTCCAAAACAGAATGGAAGAAAATTTTCAAAGAAGCAATTGATAAAGTTGAGCATGCGGAATGGAGATTCGAGCTACGGTTCTATCCCAGATTACAGCTGTTTAGATGTGTTATGAAACAACGTAAGCTGTGCGTTTGGTGAGAGCTATGTACTAAATACGATCATTTTCAGAGGCTATCTAGAGCAATGGTCAAACTGTTAACTGGGTATAATGCCTTAAATGTGTATTCTAAGGCTCATATAAGACGTAGCCTAAGATTATGTGAACTATGTAACGGCGATAAAGTAGAAGACACATATCATTTCGTAATGGAGTGTTCACGGTTTAATAGTGAACGTATGCTGTTACTAGGTAAGATTAAAAACAACCTATTTCGTTCACTTCAGTCATCTGTTGAATTTTTAATATTAATTGGAATAGATTTTCCCTTTGAAAACATCGATGACGTGAGACAACATTCATGTCAAATGATATCACGAACTGTACAAGTATAGGAATTATTTGTTGTACGAAATGCAGTGACTATAAACTGATGTATAAATTGCAGCTTGACGCGTGCAATGTCTGGGTGCCAGTACTGATTTTTTTTAATCGACTGTATAAACTGTTAATAACCATATAGTACACCGTGGAGAGATTACCTCGTCTACTTCAAGCATTATGCGTCTTAATGGGTGAGCGACCGAGCAGAGGAGACAAAACTAAGCCGTAGCGCTGAGGGAACCAGTCCAGCAGGTGCTCTCCAGCTGGAAGACGAAGCCAGGTGAAGCTGATTTCACGAGACTGCGAGATGCTCTACAGAGACGATTTTCCCGTCAAATCAGACTGATTTATATGAATCACAGCAAGTGCTAACGACATCAACGGGTTGAGAGTACCAGAACGGGGACCAGTGCTTGTACGTCGCAATCAGATGGCATATCCGAATGCTGGAGATGAACTCCAAGATACCGTGACCCTTGACCAGTTCTTCGAGTCTGTTAGGAAAGATCTAAGATTTAGGGCCTTGCAATGTCAAGGGGCCTTAGATGAGACCGTCCAAGCAGCCATGGAGGAGGAAGCTTTCCGAGATGCCAAACGGCGACGCTCAGAGCCTAAAGCTCGGTCGGTTGCGGGGAAAGATGTTCCTCCAGAAGAAGTGGAAGCCAAAAATACCCGCTCACGGTCCGAACTTGCCGCCATTATGGGAGAGATTATACATAACTCCCGACTGATGGGACGGAAAAGGTGAGACGAGGTCGAGGGTACGGGAGTCCGAGAACGGTCACTTCCGCAAAACCTGCCCGAGGCGATCGACTTCCCAGCCGAGAGAAGGAGCTCCAGGCCTACACTCAGAACTGACCTCCACAGACGAATCCAGCCGCTCATGCTGCTGGAAGATCAGAATATACTTATCAGCCTGCATAGGTTCAACACAATTGATGCGCTGGGTTGACACCGTGGCGTCCATGTCCACGATGAACCGTTGAATCTGGGAGGAGTCAGACCCCGCCGTCAAGCCACATCTTCGAGATTCATTGTCCCCATCTGCGAGAGTGGCTAGGGGCCGTATGAACCCATGTACTTCAAGATCCTCATGGTACTCATATGAATAGTCACAATCAAAGCGTGACCGAGATACATCATTCTTTAGATGACGACTTTACAACGAATATTATGGATTAAGAATATTGATCAGCGATACGGATTTGATATTTTTGGAACATCATGATGTCTTGCCGGCATCATTGAAAACTGTTGACCGCTTCTCTCTTGCAGGAAACCAGCCTATGTTTATGTATACAATGACGGTCTTTTTGAATTTGGTGCTAATACTGTTACATGGAATATGGAATAGGTCTTTGTATTATGGACGCGGATATTCTCTAGTGGACGACGGCTGGATTATGAATGACGGACTAGACGCTTGTAATTACACTGTTGGTGAAGGCTATTGGGATAATTATATAATTATAAAAAGAATTATTGTTCATGTTCATTGTATTTCTTTCGTTTGATTTTATCTGATGTGTGCTTTAGCCCCCGTCCGATTCTGACCGTAAGATATAGATGTTGTTCACCGATCCGCTCCTGGTTGATTTCGGTCAACTAACCAGAACCCGTCCAACCACAATAATGATCCACAAAGTATAACCAACGTCAGGACTGCTGAAAATTAATTGTAAGCCAACCAGCCGTTATCCTGGAACGATGACATCTATCAACTAAGAAATGCCATTGTGTGAACAATTGTGGTAACCTCGGATGATGAGACCTACCAACCAACCAATCGATGATATCGGAGAATAGGATCCAACTAACCATTACCAGGTATAGCCAAGGGCATTTTTACAATGATAGCTTATTATTAAATCGAGCATTTCACGGTACCGTTTGCAACGTGTCTGCATGTCCCAATACCCTGACTTGATGAGCTACTCTCGTTTGAATATTCTTGGTTTACTTTCTTACTCTTTTATTCGCTGGATATCAGTTTCTTCAGTGGCTTCTTTCTTGTTTTTCATTTGGTGTCTACGTTTTCTGTTGATATTTCAAAATCTGGTCTGCCCTTGCTGCTTCATTTTTTGGGGCTGATATGCCCCAAATGCCATTAACAAACTTTCTATCCTGTCTTCGCAACGACAAAAAAGGGACCACCGTAAATTTGTAGCTGATCATATTGGGGGTAATTTTTATCCTATTTGCATGATACTAAGAGCACAGCATCATAAGACAATTGAAAATGGCGGCCATGTTGAGTACCAGAACAGTGATCTTTTCGTCATTTATCTTAAACATTTCTGCTTTTCTGGGTGGAAAATCGGGCAAAACTATTTCCCTTCAACTCGACTATTACGTATTACAATACGATACTCATCTTAACAATAGAGAGGGGATAAAACAAGTGGAATGTGTGAAATACCCACGATACATTGGAAACCACAATCTAGAGAAGGTTGAAAGTGGATTTTCAAAATCTGTGTTTCCATGACACCCTGTCCAACAACATTTTCACCGGGAATTATGGGTACTTCATTTGGAACGCAATGTTGTTGTTTTTGGGGCAAAAATTACTTAAAGTGATCGTAAACCCTCCAGTAAAGTTCATGTGATCATCATCAAAGTTTCCATCAAATGAAAGACCATTGCGAACAGTGTCGGAAAATATTTATTTAATTTTTTACGATTTT
>JAVTVY010016880.1:0-66757 GCA_036873755.1 Hanleya hanleyi | reverse complement strand
TATAGAGGGTTATACATCAATATCTATAGAGGGTTATACATCAATATCTATAGAGGGTTATACATCAATATCTATAGAGGGTTATACATCAATATCTATAGAGAGTTATACACCAATATCTAGAGAGGGTTATGCATCAATATACACAGAGGGTTATACATCAATATCTATAGAGAGTTATACACCAATATCTATAGAGGGTTATACATCAATATCTACAGAGGGTTATACATCAATATCTATAGAGGGTTATACATCAATATCTATAGAGGGTTATACACCAATATCTATAGAGGGTTATACATCAATATCTATAGAGGGTTATACATCAATATCTATAGAGGGTTATACACCAATATCTATAGAGGGTTATACATCAATATCTATAGAGGGTTATACACCAATATCTATAGAGGGTTATACACCAATATCTATAGAGGGTTATACATCAATATCTATAGAGGGTTATACATCAATATCTATAGAGGGTTATACACCAATATCTATAGAGGGTTATACATCAATATCTATAGAGGGTTATACACCAATATCTATAGAGGGTTATACATCAATATCTATAGAGGGTTATACATCAATATCTATAGAGGGTTATACACCAATATCTATAGAGGGTTATACATCAATATCTATAGAGAGTTATACACCAATATCTAGAGAGGGTTATGCATCAATATACACAGAGGGTTATACATCAATATCTACAGAGGGTTATACATCAATATCTACAGAGGGTTATACATCAATATCTATAGAGGGTTATACATCAATATCTATAGAGGGTTATACACCAATATCTATAGAGGGTTATACATCAATATCTATAGAGGGTTATACATCAATATCTATAGAGAGTTATACACCAATATCTATAGAGGGTTATACACCAATATCTATAGAGGGTTATACATCAATATCTATAGAGGGTTATACGTCAATATCTATAGAGGGTTATACATCAATATCTATAGAGAGTTATACACCAATATCTATAGAGAGTTATACACCAATATCTATAGAGGGTTATACACCAATATCTATAGAGGGTTATACATCAATATCTATAGAGGGTTATACGTCAATATCTATAGAGGGGTATACATCAATATCTATAGAGAGTTATACACCAATATCTATAGAGGGTTATACATCAATATCTACAGAGAGTTATACACCAATATCTATAGAGGGTTATACACCAATATCTATAGAGGGTTATACATCAATATCTACAGAGGGTTATACATCAATATCTATAGAGGGTTATATATCAATATCTATAGAGAGTTATACACCAATATCTATAGAGGGTTATACATCAATATCTATAGAGAGTTATACACCAATATCTATAGAGGGCTATACATCAATATCTATAGAGAGTTATACACCAATATCTATAGAGGGTTATACACCAATATCTATAGAGGGTTATACATCAATATCTATAGAGGGTTATACATCAATATCTACAGAGGGTTATACATCAATATCTACAGAGGGTTATACATCAATATCTATAGAGAGTTATACACCAATATCTATAGAGGGTTATACACCAATATCTATAGAGGGTTATACATCAATATCTATAGAGGGTTATACATCAATATCTATAGAGAGTTATACATCAATATCTATAGAGGGTTATACATCAATATCTATAGAGGGTTATACATCAATATCTATAGAGGGTTATACATCAATATCTATAGAGGGTTATACACCAATATCTATAGAGGGGTATACATCAATATCTATAGAGGGTTATACATCAATATCTATAGAGGGGTATACATCAATATCTATAGAGAGTTATACACCAATATCTATAGAGGGTTATACACCAATATCTATAGAGGGTTATACATCAATATCTATAGAGGGTTATACACCAATATCTATAGAGGGTTATACACCAATATCTATAGAGGGTTATACACCAATATCTATAGAGGGTTATACATCAATATCTATAGAGGGTTATACACCAATATCTATAGAGGGTTATACATCAATATCTATAGAGGGTTATACACCAATATCTATAGAGGGTTATACATCAATATCTATAGAGGGTTATACATCAATATCTATAGAGGGTTATACACCAATATCTATAGAGGGTTATACATCAATATCTATAGAGGGTTATACATCAATATCTATAGAGGGTTATACATCAATATCTATAGAGGGTTATACATCAATATCTATAGAGGGTTATACACCAATATCTATAGAGAGTTATACATCAATATCTATAGAGGGTTATACATCAATATCTATAGAGAGTTATACATCAATATCTATAGAGGGTTATAGAGGGTTATACATCAATATCTATAGAGGGTTATACATCAATATCTATAGAGGGTTGTACACCAATATCTATAGAGGGTTATACACCAATATCTATAGAGGGTTATACATCAATATCTATAGAGGGTTATACATCAATATCTATAGAGGGTTATACATCAATATCTATAGAGGGTTATACATCAATATCTATAGAGGGTTATACACCAATATCTATAGAGGGTTATACATCAATATCTATAGAGAGTTATACACCAATATCTATAGAGGGTTATACATCAATATCTATAGAGGGTTATACACCAATATCTATAGAGGGTTATACATCAATATCTATAGAGGGTTATACATCAATATCTATAGAGGGTTATACACCAATATCTATAGAGGGTTATACATCAATATCTATAGAGGGTTATACATCAATATCTATAGAGGGTTATACATCAATATCTATAGAGGGTTATACATCAATATCTATAGAGGGTTATACATCAATATCTATAGAGGGTTATACACCAATATCTATAGAGGGTTATACACCAATATCTATAGAGGGTTATACACCAATATCTATAGAGGGTTATACATCAATATCTATAGAGGGTTATACATCAATATCTATAGAGGGTTATATATCAATATCTAGACTACAGAGAGTTATACACCAATATCTATAGAGGGTTATACATCAATATCTGTAGAGGGTTATACATCAATATCTATAGAGGGTTATACACCAATATCTATAGAGAGTTCTACATCAATATCTATAGAGGGTTATACATCAATATCTATAGAGGGTTATACATCAATATCTGTAGAGGGTTATACATCAATATCTATAGAGAGTTCTACATCAATATCTATAGAGGGTTATACATCAATATCTATAGAGGGTTATACACCAATATCTATAGAGGGTTATACACCAATATCTAGACTACAGAGAGTTATACACCAATATCTATAGAGGGTTATACATCAATATCTGTAGAGGGTTATACATCAATATCTATAGAGGGTTATACATCAATATCTATAGAGAGTTCTACATCAATATCTATAGAGGGTTATACATCAATATACACTGAGGGTTACATCAATATATGTAGGGGGTTAAACATCAATATACATAGGGAGTTCCTTATCAATATACATAGGGTGTTATAGGGATTTATATTCAATATAGATAGGGGGTTCTGCATCAATATATATAGAGGGTTATACATAGAGGTTTATGCATCAACATATAATTGAGTTGCCATGTTGATTGTCCACTTACAGTTCCTCCTGATCCTCCACATATAGAAGGTGGGCCCGTCATCCCCGTTTTATTGGACAAACCTACAAACATCACATGTCGTGCGAATGGTGGAAAGCCTGCCGCTGACATCAAATGGTTTAAGGCAGGGTTAAATGTGCCTACATCGGATGTCTACACCATGACAGTCCTTCAGGCGGATAACAAACGAGTGGACTCCATCAGTAAAGTGACGATCACTGCTACAAAATCTGACAGTGGGAAACAGATAGCCTGTCAGGCGGAGAATGAAGCAATGATCGACCCATACTCTACAACCGCTATTCTGGATGTACAATGTAAGTACCTACTTCACCGTCATGTTTCAGGTCCACACTATGGTGACCTTGTGGTAGAGCGCTCACCTCGCAAGCAGCAGGTCCCAGGCTCAACCCTAGGCTGAATCATACCAAAGACTTAGAAAATGGACCTCATATCTTCCTTTGCTTAGCGATCAGCAAAATGAGGATAGATCAAGGACTGGTCGACCCAGTGTCAGAATAATCTAACTGGGTCATTGTGATATGACAGAACAGTTGTTGAAAGCGATCCTGTGTCAATGCAGGATAAACTATGAAACAACTTTAATATGTAGCCACAAATTTCAATGACATTCATCTGATTGTGTTGAAGTGAATGGGATTAAAATTTGTATTCCATCCATTTGCATTATAATAATGAATGCGTGGCCAACATTCTAATGATCTTGTTATAAGGTATACATAAATGTATGATTGAAGTTCTGTCAGAAGTTGTTGTAAGTTGTTTTGGTTTGATTGCTCTGTTACAGATACTCCTGAAATCACGATGAATGTCAATGTGAGCCGTGCCATTCGTGAGTACCAGTACGTGAGATTCAGCTGTGATGCCATTGGGAACCCATATGAAATTACATGGAAGTGAGTGAAAAAGTTACAGTAGTTAAAGAGGTAGCAGCGTGATTTTAATTGTTCTGGTAAACTGAACAGCATGATCGCTTGCAACATTTGCCAAAAGATTTTCAAGTCAGGGAAGTCTTGTATTTCTTATAGGGATCAATATTGTCAGATTCTTCAATTCGGCCCAGTGAACAACATTAAACTGGAAAATGACTGAGAGGACGTCAAATAACGTGACCAGGTGTCCATGACGTCACGTTAGAAGTTCTAAGATCGAGTGTGACGTTGCAAAGCATCACACACGGAAAGCCAATGCGTGTTTTGTGACATCATCTCAGGCACTGGAGCCAAGTGCAGGTGCTGTCATGTTTTTCAGAGAATGTCAGAAGTGTGATTTCAATGCCCATGATATTAAAAAATGAGGTCTCAGAAAAACATTTACCATAGTTGATCTCAACTACTAAATAACTTTTATCAAAATGTGTTATTTGCTGAATATTTTTAAATGATGCTACTACCTCTTTAAATCAATTCCTTAATACAGAATTATGTTAATTCTTCCGATCAGTCAACTTATGTTACCTCTTTTCATGACAGTATGAAATATCTAAGGAACTAAAATGTGCATGAAATGTGTTGAAATTTTTCTCACAAGATGATATAATAAATGATCCGATGTCCTTACGAGATGGTATAATAAACTATCCAATTTTTCCACCAGGTGGTACCGTAATGATAATGTTCTAGAAAACCAGACAAGAAATTACCTGGATCTATCCTCCATCAAACGAGAGTATAACGGGGATACCATATCCTGTGAGGCATCCAATAAAGTCGGCTCAACAAAGAAGACCTACCTCCTCAATGTAGAATGTAAGTACAGAGGACTGGAACTTCTTACAGGCCATACACATCTACCTCAGCATTTCATCTAGAACATTGTTCACACCTGTAACTGGGGTACAGCTGCTATCAGATTAACATTAGGAAAGCTCTAAATAAAAAAGTATGTATTCCTGGTGCCTGATACAAGATATTATTGGAGGGTGCCTAGTTACGAAGCTTATTGAAGTTTCAGAAATTTTTGATGTACAGATATCAATTTATTAAGTAAAACGAGTGCCAGACAATGGAATCCATACCCCAGTTGTGCAGGCCGTGGACAGCAGATGTATCAGCTGAGCTATTGTTTGTCCACTCTCGTTAGCAAGAGTTGTCTGGGAGAATGCACCATAGCTGCGAACCTTGCCATGTTAGAGACCATCTTAGCTCTGTACCTTGCCATTTGATGCAGACCATCTTAGCTGTGTACCTTGCCATGTTAGAGACCACCTTAGCTGTGTAACTTGTCATGTTAGAGACCACCTTAGCTGTGTATCTTGCCATTTGATACAGCCCACCTTGGCTGTGTACCTTGCCATGACCACCTTAGCTGTGTATTTTGCCATTTGAGACAGACCACCTTAGCTGTGTACCTTACCATTTGATACAGACCACCTTAGCTGTGTACCTTGCATGTTAGAGACAACCTTCGCTATGTACCTTGCCATTTGATATAGACCACCTTAGCTGCGCACCTTTCCATTTGATAGTCCGCTGTGTACCTTCCCATTTGACACAGAGCACCTTAGCTGTTTACCTTGCCATTTGATACAGACCACCTTAGCTGGGAACTTTGCCATTTGATACAGACCACCTTAGCTGTGTACCTTGCCATTTGATACAGAGCACCTTAGCTGGGTACCTTGCCATTTGATACAGACCACCTTAGCTGGATACCTTGCCATTTGATACTGACCATTTTAGCTGTGTACCTTGCCATTTGATACAGACCACCTTAGCTGTGTACCTTGCCATTTGATACCGACCACCTTAGCTGGGTACCTTGCCATTTGATACAGACCACCTTAGCTGGGTACCTTGCCATTTGATACCAAACACCTTAGCTGTGTACTTTGCCATTTGATTCATACCACCTTAGCTGTGTACCTTTCCATTTGATACAGACCACTTTAGCTGTGTACCTTGCCATTTGATACCGAACACCTTAGCTGTGCACCTTTCCATTTGATACAGATCACCGTAGCTGGGTACCTTGCCATTTGATACCGAACACCTTAGCTGTGTACTTTGTCATCTGATACTTACCAACTTAGCTGGATACCTTGCCATTTGATACAGACCACCTTAGCTGTTTACCTTGCCATTTGATACAGAGCACCTTAGCTGGGTACCTTGCCATTTGATACCGAACACCTTAGCTGTGTACCTTTCCATTTGATACAGACCACTTTAGCTATGTACCTTGCCATGTTAGAGACGATCTTAGCTGTGTACCTTGCAATTTAATACAGGGGTATTAACCATGTACCTTAATATTAAGTTGTTCCATCTCTCAGAAAGGTCCATTCAGTTACATGCTTAGATCTTCTCAAGGGATCCCTGTGAGGTCATTCCCAATAGATCTCTCCGACGATATTCCCAATTGGATCCCTGTAAGGTCAGTCTCAATGGATCCCTCAATAGATCTGATTGATGATATTCCCAATTGGATCCCTGTAAGGTCAGTCTCAATGGATCCCTCAATAGATCTGTCTGATGATATTCCCAATTGGATCCCTGTAAGGTCATTCCCAATAGATCTCTCAATAGATCCCTCGGAGGATATTTCCTCTAAGGTCATTCTCAGTAGATCTCTAGCTCTGAGGATGTTCCCAATTGGATCACTGAAAGGTCTGTCTCAGTGGATCCCTCTGAGGCCATTCTCAGTGGATCTCTCAATAGATCCGTCTGAGGATATTCCCAATTGGATCCCTGTAAGGTCATTCTCAACAGATCTCACAATTAATCCTGCTGAGGATATTCCCAATTGGATCCCCGAAGTAACTCTATCATTGGCTGGCTGTTCTTCCAGTTTTCTTCTCAACCAATGAACTGCAACCAGTTCCAGTGAATCAGTTATGAACTGTATTGGGATATATTGGCGCTACAAAATTTGTGATTAACAATCACAGAATGCTCACCCTGAGCGCGGCTGGCGACCCAAGCTCACTGTAGTTATAAAGCTCAGTTTAGCACAAAACAAGCCACATTATTGAGTCAATCTTTGAGTATAACAGTGTACAATATATGTTAATTGTCTAAGTTTGTACTGCTGGTAATGCTCCAAGTGTGCATACATATATTGGATAACGGTTCTGCTGTTGGTTGCCTTGAATAAAGACCTATTTAGTGCTTTTTGGGTGTCGTGTACTGGAAGCTCGTGTTCAAGGAACGATCCACTATGGAAATGAGGATGCACTCTCCTACCCCCAGGATGCACTCTCCTATCCCCAGAATGTTACAATATTATATTGATCAATTTTGGTGATGCAGTTATAAAACCATTATATGGATCATGAAATCAAGCAAACGTCCACTTATCTTCATCTTCAGATGGACCACGTTACATAGGTAAGGCAGAGCATGAAGCGGTTGACATTGATGATCCAGCCTCTTTGAGTTGTCATGCCGACGGTAATCCCAAACCCAGTATCATATGGACAAGACGAGGTTCTAAACGGATTCTGAGCAGTTCCCCCAATTTCAAACTCCCCGCAGTGACAGAGTCTGACTTTGGTATCTATGTCTGCACGGCTACAGTGCTGGGATTCAACGAAATCCAGAGAGAAATTTACCTACTTCAAAACGGTGAGTTATATTTGAATCAATGAATTGGTGACTAACTTTCATTTGTGCATTTGGATCAACAGTTACTTCTCTTATGTGCCAGTAAGGAATCAATGTAACAAGGGAAGATAATGGGAATACCCTGATCACCAATAATAATGATAATGGGGATACCCTCATCACCAATAATGATAATGGGAATACCCTCATCACCAATAATGATAATGGGAATACCCCTCATCACCAATAATAATAATGATAATGGGAATACCCTCACCAATAATGGTAATGGGAATACCCCACATCACCAATAATGATATTGAGAATACCTTCATCAACATCATTTCAAATCTGCCAAGCATATGGACTACATGATCAGTTCACTATAGACAAGTCAACACTTTTCTTCAAATGTCATTCATCCAATTCTATTTTTTGTATTGGGAATAGTTTCATTAATATCTACATTATAACCACAGGTAAACCTCGAATAATGAGTGAAGCTGAGCAGTTTGCGGGGAAGGGTGAGAATGCTCGCGTGGAATGTCTGGCCATGTCCGTTCCAAAACCCGACCATATTATATGGATGCGTGACGGCCAGATCATAGACTATCCCACCTCTGGCAGATTTTCTGCGGCTGAGGACGATCTTCCATACGGGCGTAAAAGTATCCTACAAATTCTGAACATACATGGAGAGGACTTTGGAGAGTACAACTGCAGTGTAATAAACAGCTATGGGAAGGACACGGCTCTCATAGTATTGAAACAACGTGGTGAGTGCCATATCATATTAATGGCTAAGTACAGCTCTGAAAAACTGTAAATTTTAATGGAATACTACTTTCTATGGGTATCAAGTTATACGTTCAATCTGTAATAATATCTTTTATCTTTGATTTTGTATTTTTCTGACAATGACAAGTTGATAGCAAGGGGCTGTGTTGATTACCGAGTTGATAGCTGAGATATAACGGTCTGTGATGATTAGGGAGCGTGTCAAAAGTTTTGACGTTCAAACTGAAAGAATGCGTCAGAAAATGAACAGGTACTCGGTTTTTTTCTCCCAGCAAACGAACGTCAGGCAGTCAGAAAATGAACACTACCCCGTTCTTTTTCGAGCGTTCAAATCAGTATGGCTTATTGATAGCCGTCAGAATTCGCTGAAGGGCTCACAGTACAGCTATGGTATAGACTCTTATTAGAACAAAAAACACTCAAAAAGGCAGCACTTTTGAGACTTCACTGTATTTATTTTGCATGATCGAGCTTTCGTGTTGTTTTTTTGTTTTTTTGAAGAAAACGAGAACTATATAAAACTTCGACAAAGAAATATCGCAATACTGATTTTGTTTTATTAAAAGTCCGATGTGACCAGATATCGTAGAGAATGATACAATAATCGGGTGAACAAGTGAGTGAATTATGCTCCTCAAAATGTTCGTATTTTGAAGAAATTTGATTGACGAATAAAGACTTCCTTATGATGAAAAAGTTGCTGAATTGAGCCCCTCAAATTTATCATCTTTTGAATTAGTATAAGAGACTAATAAAGACTTTGTTATGATAGAAAGCCACACATTATTATTATAAAGAAACAAATTTGAGAGATCTTCAATGTTAATTTATTTGTTCATCGTATATGCTAAACCCCTCGCTGTCCCTCATTGACCTGCCCGACCTGCCCTGTATTGATCGTGTGTGAGGCACTTGGCCTCTACAGGAGGCCCTGGAACAGAATTAAAAATATATATTTTAACAAATTTTACAAAATTAAAAAATGTTCTAAAAAGATTTTCATGAGACATAATAAATTGGCAAGCAACATTATGTGTGTACATTTTTAGATGTGTGTGCTTTTTACCCCTCAGGCAAAATTGTCGTCCTCAGCGTCGTCTGTCTGTCTGGGTGTCTGTCTGTCTGTCCATCTTTCTTGTGAACACGATATCTCAAGAAGAATTATAGCCAGGCATTGTAAATTCATACCAGAAATGTATCGGGTGAAGGGTCAGAAGCCTATTAAAAAGGACTGACCTTGACCTATTTTACTCAGAAACTGGAATCTTCTGGAATGCATCTCACAGAACTCACTCTCAGAAAGCGATTATTCCACAAAATATGGTCCCATACAGCCTGTCATCTCAAGTATGATTCTTTAATATATTTACATCACGTTTATGGTCTCATTGGTTGGTCATTCATATAAAAACATTCACCGAAAGGCGACAAAGCAGTGTTCTCGAAAATGACTGTTACTCTTGACATCAGCGTTACAATCGCCTACATTCATAGTGTGACCCTCCCTGCAAACGGGTTACATTTGCCAAATATACTCAGTAATCATCACATCCCCTTATATCCCAGCTATCAACTCAGTAATCATTACAACTCCTTATATCCCAGCTATCAACTCAGTAATCATTACAACTCCTTATATCTCAGCTATCAACTCAGTAATCATCACAGCCCCTTATATCCCAGCTATCAACTCAGTAATCATCACAGCCCCTTATATCCCAGCTATCAACTCTGTAATCATCACAGCCCCTTATATCCCAGCTATCAACTCAGTAATCATCACAGCCCCTTATATCCCAGCTATCAACTCAGGCCCTAGCCCCTAAAACAGGCCTCGTACGGTCATGGAAAATCCTTGAAAAGTCATGGAATGGACAATTGTTTTCCAGGCCTGGAAAAGTCATGGAATTTCATATCAAGTCATTGAATTTTGTTAGAGGTCATGGAAAAATAAACTGAAACTTGAAAATGTCCGCCAGGTCAATGTCAATATTTCTCTGTATTTTTTTTACCGAAAACGTGATTTTCCCGGACCCACGAATTTCATTTCGTCAAATGTCACGTGTTGTCTGTGAAATTGCCAGAATCTTCCATCAGGGAAGATAACTGGGCTTGGAATTCCCCTAAACTCCCAGGATGCATTTTTGAGGAAAATGGCGCGCAGATCCCGGGAAGGACGGAAAACGGAAAACGCGACCGTGTGAAACAATGCCAGGAAAGTGCTCCTTTCGACCATCGTGGCTGTGTAACAATAATTATCGGCAGTGGCTCGAATGTGGGAAGACCACTGGCGAGGCCGGCTGCAAGGTTTGCCGAAAAGCTTTGATATTTCTAACATGGGTGAGGCAGCTGTCTAAAGCCACATGGGCAGCAAGAAGCATGCGGTTGCAATGCAGAACGTATCGATGACGTTGTCAGTATTCAAGAGAACCACCACAACCAGTGATAAAGATGACAGTGTAGCAACGCAGACCTCTTCCTCTAGTGCAAGTGGCACTTCGACAGGTGAAGTGAAATTTCTTTTAATAATAATATATCCACGGTGTCAACGAAGCCTTGTCAACAGCCAGGGGAGGTAATTCGTGTTAGTAAAATTTGTAAAACTTTAAAGGGAAGCTACTCTTAAGTGGAATTACTCCGAAAAAGTAGAAGTTCACATGGAATAATATAATAAAGAGAATCAAGAAAGCAATAAATCCGTTTTATCAATATTGTCAATATTTGATTAAATAAAAATAATTTCTAAATAGTAATTTTTTCTAAATCTTTTTTTTTGACAGTGGTCTTCCAAAAACTTTGCAATAGACTTACAAAAATTCATTTAGGAGCATTCAAAGACAGTAGATTTTTTTTTATACTAAATTTATAATTGTTTTCTCTCAGTCTGGACAGTTACAAGGTTGAATACTGGGGCGGAGGGGGGGGGGTGCTTGAGGGTCGGATGGGGGGGGGGGAGCATAAAATGAAAATTCCCTCTTGTGCAATACAGAAATATAAAGGTGATATTTCCACAATACTGTGTGTGTATTTCTTAATTTATTTGTTCTCTTTAATGTTTTTCAGGTCTGAACGTCCCAGTCTCTGTGAGGGATATCAGTCGAAATGACATGCTACATGTAGAGATATTGTGGACATTGAAATGTCTAACCTCACACTACAGCTATCACAGCTGTGAACAAATTATTTCGCACGTCTAGATACAGTCCTCTTACATGATAAGATGCACATGCAGTGATGGAAGATTCTGGCAATTTCACAGACAACACGCGACATTCGACGAAATGAAGTTCGCGGGTCCGGGAAAATCGCATTTTCGGTAAAAAAAGATACAGTAAAAGGTCATGGAATTTGTCCAAAAAAGTCATGGAAAGTCATGGAATTTCATAACTGTGAAAGAGTAAGAACCCTGTAAAATGTACTGATTTCATGCGTTTATTTGCTGGACAGACTAGCGGATGTATTTTATAGTCGGTCAGACGTGTAATGCTGATACTGACACTAAGTTTGAGAAGGAAAATGTACATGAGATACTTTTATTGACCAATAAAGATAGACTGTCGATTCGATGTCAGATCTGCCTCATCTCCCCTGTTTATATTTAATACTCTAGATTACTTGATCTTTATTTTTGAATGATTCCCCATGGTTGTGTTGATACTGAGTTGATAGCTGGGATATAAGGGGCTGTTTGTATACACATTACGGAGTTGATAGCTGGGATATAAGGGGCCGTTTGTATACACATTACTGAGTTGGTAGCTGGGGTATAAGGGGCTGTTTGTATTTAAATTAATGAGTTGATAGCTGGGATATATGGGGTCTTGATGATTACCGAGTTGATAGCTGGGATATAAGGGGCTAGCTGTTTATTTGCATATTATGGAGTCGATAGCTGGGGTATAAGGGACTGTTTGTATACACTTTTCTCTGCCAGGTGGGGGGACACTAAAACTTCCTAATACAGTTATAGCCCTTTCCGGAATGTGTCTGATCTCTCCCTGAATAACTGCCACTCTTTAAGATTGGAGGTATTAGAAGCTGCTTCCGAGAAGTAGTCGCCTCGATTTCACTTTTACCAAAGGCACCCGCAATTATTTGGAATAATATATTGATCAACTATTCTAGAATATTTGTTTGAAAAACAGTTTTGTTTGTATTTTCTACATGAACCAATAGATCTTGTATATGTTTACATTATAAAGATAATTTTCTTGACAAATAGACTATTTAATTACTAAAACTAATTGTGAGTGCCTTTGGTACCTACTGGAAGTTCTCTGCACCAATACGCCCCTGGTGGAACAAGGGAGATAAAACGCTTTCCAAATTGAGCTATAGGGTTGACCCTTACTGTTCCAATGGATTTCTCCATTGGGTAAAACATTCATTTAATTTGACTAAATCTGTCCCATATTTTTCTTGTTTCAGATACATTCCCACTTCCATATGTCATTGGCGGAGCAGTAGGGGGTGCTGCCGTTCTCTTTATACTCATCTTAGGTTGTGTTTTATATCATCGCAATAAAGCGGCAGAATTAGGTGAGAATTTTATTATTCGTGCATTGAATTCTATTCAAATTACACATACTTACTGGCCTTCAACTTTACTATCAAAACTTGAATCAACCAATCAGCTGTTATATTATGGAGTTTCTGAGGCAGTCCTTTAGATCCTCTGGAATCCATTAGATCCAGAGTCCATTAGATCTTGAGTTGGTCACATCTGGAATCCATTAGAACTGGAGCTCCCACAATAGCCATTTCTTACTCCAGTGACAACATTAACTAGGGCCATGTGTCATTGACTATAATTCTCATCACAGCCCTCCCTCTGGGGAAAATGTGTTGAACTGGCCAAATTGATAGAAATAAGGTGAATTTGAATTCCATAAATATACTGTTTAAAGACAGCTATGCTTACAATAATGTCATTCAATTTAGAGTAGCTCTCATCACAGGCCAAATATTTGGCAACTTATTGTTGGAAATATTTGTTTTCACTATGATAAGCATAGGGAGGGATGTGATGAGAGCTACCCTAAATTGAATGACCAACGTGATGAATCTAGTCATCAACTGTTATTGTAGAATCTTCATAATCATGAAATATGTTTCAGAATCCTCCACTACAGACTCTGATAGTACAACAGATAAAAAGAAAGACTTCAAATCAGATTCTCCAGCAGATTTCAAGTCTACACTAATGGACCAATGGCGACAAGATTTCAACAAGGACTTGTATAGATACTCAGCTGATTATGACGAGTTGAATATCAATTACCCTGGAAAGGTCAGTTTTAAAATCTCCAGTGAAAAATTCACTTGAGTTTGAGTGATACGAAAATATAAGCGTTATGAACCACAGTGAGTCATAATTCAATTTCATTGTAAGCGAAGAGAAGGTGAATATAAATATCTGATTGTTTTTAGGATAACTATTCCTTTAGTAATATTGGATAAATATATATATTCTTATGCATCACTCGTAAGATTTCAAGCTTTGACCAACTTCCAGTTGGATAATTCGTGTGGTCAAGATAGTTATAATGGGTAGTTCAAACTTTCCAAATATATCAACATTCTGTGTGCGAAAGATGAGATGTGGGAAATAAATTGTTGGAAACTCTTGGAAAACTTATGACCGATACGTTTTGTTATGTGTCAATTCTTCTTTAAAACTGTTTTTCTCACTGCAGGAATTTCGAGCGAATAACAACGGGTATAATTATGGTCCAGACATTATAGCAAATGATCCATACACAGGAGATGGGTACATAGTTGGGGACGAATATTCACACAGAGATGATGAAGTTGCATCAACGACAGATCGGTAAGCAAAATCATTATATTATAGATGACAATAAAGTGCAGATCCTGGAAACTTCAGTGATTTGGAGTGTACAATGTTTTAAGAGTAACCTCGTGTTTGAAATTATCCAGTTAATCTAATGTCCTTCATTAGCGAGTGAAAGACAAAAAATTATGTTTGGCCTGATCGGATGACTATAAATAAAACTTCTAGTTTGATGATAATTTTGTTGAGTATTATCTGAGGTCACTTGTGGATTGCATGGTCAACTTGGGCCAAGCCCATTGTCTGCAACATGGTCCAAGGGACACAACTTTGATGTCATTCATAATAAAAAGCCGAGAGTTGTGTCCCTTGATTGGAGATGTTTTATTTTAATGTTATTTATTTTGGTCAAAATAATTCATCATTGGGATGTTGCTTTCTTTGACCGTGTGATGATGAGTAAAACTCTGCAGTTTTGATGAAACATGTCATAACCTCTATGAATTGACACTAGTTGGCATCAGAATATGATATTGATGTATAATTTCATAATTTTATGTATCCAAAAAACCATGCTATTTTTGAAGCATCTATATCAAATATAGGTAGGTATTTGCCATACATTTTGTGATAAGAGAAAATTTCTAGTCACACAATGATATCTTCCTTTTCTTTGAGGCATCAATATCAAATAATTCATGCAGGTATTTGCCATACATTTTGTGATGTGAGAAAATTTTCTGCTAAAATTTAGTGATTGCTTCATTGGAATGTCTAAATTGTCTATAACTGACCTGATCTGCATTGATTGTCTAAACCTCAAAACTGAACTCCAATCTTTGTTATTATGACAGGTGTGAATCCAGTTACAGTACGGGCTATGTGCCGAGAAGTTTTAGAAATGACTACACCAATCCTTATCCGAACTCTTTACCCCCTGCAGAAATCACAACGAGTAAACTGGCGACAAATGTTTAGCTGGGTTCTCCGATTTAGTGGGTGTGATGGATGTGTATCCATGGAAACTAGTCAAGTGCATGCTGGCAAAAGTAACAGCACCAGATTGAAAAAAAACAAAAAACGAAGACAATCCAGCATGTCCCATAATTCCATGGAAGACAAACATCATAACCTGTCACAAGTTTGCCATGCCAAGTTGCCTATGCAAGATCTTCTTCAGTCCTGGACAATGCTGGCTGATTCAATGCAATTACTCGATGATTGTGACATGTTGAGATGTCTCACTGAAAATAAATCGACATGGACGCAGAAAACGTATGTTTGAATATATAAGTATGTTCATATAAGTGGGTAAGCTGGAAAAGGCTGTCAGATATATAAGAGGCATGAAAACAAACAATTGATCTCATCATATTTACAGATATCTTCACAACCACACTATCACAACTCCTCAACAAAGGAGTGGGTTCACATCGAGATCATACCATTATTGAGCAATATGTTTTTGGGCGAGATCATACCATTATTGAGCAATGTTGTCGGGCGAGATGTCTATATTTCCCTTGAAGAATGTGATTTTTGAATGATGAAAACTCACAACATCGATGTTCTATTATTTAAGACTCATCAACGTTGTTTGAAGAGCTGAAGTCGTGAATGTCACACGAGCTGTGTGACCGATATGTTGCGCTCTTGTGCTGTAAAGTGGCAAAGCAGTGTCACAAACACTGGTACTTGCCCTTTTGTTGAAAACTGGTGATTTGCGATGCATCGTGTCTGGAAGTAAAAACTTTAAATTCCAGGTTTATTGGTCCAGCTGATTTAAGGGTGTCTTTGTCATCAGTAAATCTGAGAGGCTACAGTTCATGCATGGATCCAAGAAAAGTTTTGGCGTGGAGCAATGCCAAGCTCATGATGGAGCCATGGAAAGTGCATGTGTGAAGGCATGGCAAATTGGTTTGCCTGACCATATGACAGATTTCATGAAACTGAGCGGGTGCTGGTTTTACTTTGACTTCATGAAAAATGTTCGGCCTTATCCTCGCCATGGGGCCAGCAGAATAGGAGTTCAGAACGCTTTTGCATGCGGACTCTTGCTGCACTAGTGGTGGGTGAATGTATATGGAGAGGGCGAAGTGATCTGCCCATGTATTCACACACACTGTGTTAAACTGTGCCACAACAGGAGCAAAGATTCTCTGATGCGAAGGAAAGAATCTGTTTGATTGTCCTGAACACATTTTGCTTTCATTCATGAATGGTGATTTTTTTTTTCTCTTTTTTTTGGCGGAGGATGCTGTCTTGTCGATTCATATAGAAGTGCCAAAGACTTATGTATTTTGTGAATTAGTTTGAAGACATTGCTTGGTTCAAGCTGGCAGTTGCCTTCTTATTTCCAACTGTATATTATATAGCTACACTGCCATTTGTGTTTAGTATTATGTTACTTTCTCAAATTGTTCTAGTCTTGAACTGGCCTGCACTGTATAACAATTGACGCAATATCTTTGTTCTGTGAGACATGTGGTTTACTTTCATGGTAGTGGAGTAAAGACAACATCTTCGGAAAGTGCTTTAAAACTTATTTTAAACTTGCCCTTTTAAGTTAAAAGGGAAATAATGTGCCTGTGTACTCAAATTGTTTTCATAGCTCTTGAAATTTTGAAATATAAATCCACCATAGCAGCAAAACTTATTTTGAATACTGTAGTTGTTGGAAAGAGTTGTCCCCCTTGCTGTGCAGAATTGCTGGAGTTGTTTCCCCTGCTGTGAGATGCATCTTAAACAATCTTGTGCCTTGACAATTGTTCAAAATTAAAATGTGACCTTCCCTGAATGTAATGAAAATGGTTAGCATGTACATTGTAGCAATTAAATTATAGTCACTGGGATGATCAGATATGTCAATCAAGGACTTTATAGCATTCAAAATTGAGCTGATGTCAATAAGTAACATATTACTCTCATGTGAAACCATCACATTTTAATAGCAATACAGTGCAGTATTTTTCTGGTTCACATCTTCTTTTAGGCATGATTAATGCATGTACATGTATGTGTAGTAACATATGTTAGACTAGAGGAGTTAAACTGAATGAATAATGATTGTGATGATAACACAAATTTGAACCAATCTTGCCAGAGAAATGACATTTGTTGATTTGTCCTGTTGAAAGTGTTGTTTCTGTAGATCATCTCGGCGAAGGCCAGCTTGGTTAGTCTGAGAGCCAGTTATAATACAAGTAATAAGCTTATGTAGATTCTAGTTACATACATGTAATTGTGTGACATGATTAAAATGCTCATATAAATAAGGATTGAATCAATAATAATGTATTAAATTCTTCTTGATTATCCAGCAGCAGAACAAACTATTTCTATTTCATTGAGTATGAAAAAGTCTACCTGGAACACTGATAGAAAGTTAGGTAGTTGTCCTGGAATGTAAGAGGTGATTCAAGTGTTGTGTAAAAAACACTAGATAGAATGGACATGTTTGATAGAGAATGAATGAATGAGTGTTTAGTTTGTCTTCAGTGAAGGCTTGAGCGACAGTAAAGTACCCTTGTCAAATGTAGGAGTGATCGAGTGAAGATGGGTGGTGTGTGTTATTCACAGTTTGAAAGGCAAGTTTGAAAGGGAATTGTAACCATAAACACCACAGATATCACAGACCATATCATCTCATTGTGTATTGTACTGTACACTCCCCTCACATATTAGATATCACCACAGATATCACAGACCATGTCATCTCATTGTGTATTGTACTGTACACTCCCCTCACATATTAGATATCACCACAGATATCACAGACCATGCCATCTCATTGTGTATTGTACTGTACGCTCCCCTCACATATTACTGTACATGGCATAGCAGTACTAACATTCTTTACTTCAATACATTAATTACTTCAGCAGTTTTAATTTGGAATTCCCTAAAGCAGTTACAGGATAAATGAACTCGCACGCTTGTAGACTTTGAAGAATTGAGATGCGAGTGTGGAGGGTGGGCACAGGGTGTGGGCTTTCATGTTTTTCATTCAAATAACCCAGTAAGAAACATCCAGTACAATAAGCCAGGGGGAGTCATTCCAGACCCGACTTATGTTACAGACCAAGTGTATGGAAAGCTTGAAAATTAGTCTATTTTGAGCTGAATTGTTCTTGTATATTTTGATTTTTCCACTGTTCTGTTCTATAATAGTGTGTTCTTCATGTTCTATTCATGTCGTGGTGTCCTATTTATTTGTATATCATCCAAGGTGTTTATATTCAGTGCTCTTTGGCTGTACTTATGAAATGTACGACGACGAGAGTAGAACGGTTTCTACTTAACGTAATCTGTGTTTGTTCATGTATGAATACACTGAGCTGGTGTGAATTTCCCAACCTACAAGTGATCAGATGTACATGTATATAGCATGCTAATTGTCAAACCAATCCTGTGTCATTCTCTCACTGTCAGATTTTGTAACCTCCTAAACTGTCGCTGTAACAGCCTCTGACTGCACTGTGCCAAAAAAATGTGGCGAGCATGCGCATTGGGTCTGTATCGATTTTGATCGACACAGGGAGCATGTATCTGCATATGAGAGAGATGGAAAATACATCTAGTAATTGTATATCTTGTAAAAGAATTAACAAGTTTTATGCTAAATTATCAGACAATAATACACGGTGCAGCGCCTTGTTTAGCTGTGACATACTGAGCCAACTCCGCTCGTTTATAAGAGGATGATGCTGATTGACAGAGAGCCATGTGCACAAAAGCTGCCCGCCACGATTCAACCCCAGTGCAATCAGAGGGTATATCTGACGGGAGCGGTATACAGTCCGATGCCATGAGAATGCTCTCACATATGACAAATGCAAATAGGATGGGAGTAGAGGTGGAGAGGTGTCAATAGGATGAGAGTAGAGGTGGAGAGGTGTCAATAGGATGGGAGTAGAGGTGGAGAGGTATCAGATCTTCAGGATGATTAGACTCTGTATATTGCTAAGTTATTGAAAATGATTATATTGAGTACATAGATCTGATGGCTGAATGTCCCATCAATGAGACCAACAGACTTCGGCCCTTGGTGCATTCAAAGCTTAAAGTTGATAGACTTTTTACAGTCAGTTGATATACTTGTTGATAGACTGGTTTGGTCTCACATTGATGGAACTACAAGCCTATGGTTGTATGTTCACAATATGCTGCATTATTCCGATTGTTTCATGTGTATGTCTGTGGCACACTATTAAGTTGCTGTATAAAGTCAAAGCTCACTGTTTCAAGTTCACCTATAGATTATTTCATCGTCATCATTGGTGATTCGTGCAATTACACTATGTTTGAAATAAAAATGTACTTTTTACCCTAAACAAAAAACATTTCTCTGTGTTGTTTTCTTCCTTTTTGTGAGTTCGAAATGAAATAGACTATCGCGTATCGTAAACCCGGCTCTAATGAATCTATTACCATTCAGTCACCCCCAAGCTTTGTCTTGAATTATGTCAGTCCCTTTAATGGAGACGCCCTATCTGCGCTCCCAATTTTGCCATTAGACTCGATACGGCTAGGGCGCAAATTAGGGCGTATTCCAAATATTTTAATTGCGCCTCATATGCGCCCTATTAGAGAATATGGGGCGCCCTATTAAAGAATATTGGGCACCATTTTCTCTAATAGGGCGCAGAAAAAGGCACAGTTGGGGCGCGATTAGGGCGCGCTCTCAGAATAATAGCATGAATGTTGTACTGCTAGGGCGCATTTGGGGCGCAGTTTAATAGGGTGCAGTTGGGGAACAGAACAGTATACATGTACATAAATTGAAGATTTAAGGTGAAAGATGATTATTGGCATCTACCTAGTCTAAATAAATCTAATTTTACTCTGCAGGTACATGTATTATCTTCATCTACAATGTGCATTCATGGTTAGAATTAAATTTATAAGAAAATATATGAGCATGTACTACAGTCAGCTGTTGTGGAATTGGTACATTAGGTCATCTGACACTTTCGCTCACTTTTTCTTTAGTTTTTTTCTTCATATTACTTCTACACACATCTGAAACCCTATATCCACTATCCACAAAACAGAGATAAAACACTCACCAAAATCATGTTAGATGGGCAGGATCTTCAAATTCAAAATGATTCTTTGAAAACCAATATGTCTGCCTTTCTTTTGTTAATATCTGCCAATAAGATAAGGTCATGTGACCTTAATGTAATCAGATAACATGCTATTGTGCAGTTAATAGGGCGCAGTTGGGGCGCAACTAGGGCACACTGATAATAATAGCATGAATGAGTACTGGTAGGGTGCAGTCGGGGTGCAGATAAGGAGCAATATCTTTTTCAAGTAAAAGTCTGATTTTTTTGTTGAAATAATGTTATTAAAATTAAGTATGAAAGTCCAAAATTCACATTAATGAATTTATAGCCCAGAATAGTGAAGGAAGGAGACAGTCTGAATTTTTGGGAAAAACTGTTTTGACTAAGACATGCATGCACATGTCTTTAAAATGACACGAATGCATATATGATTACTAAGCCAAATGAATGTTGGTGAAAAAAAGTCCAGAAGGCACAAGTATACATGTAGGGTTCACTCTGAATTTTCGATTAAATGGTTACGGTATGTCCAGAGGGCGCATTTAGGGTGCAGTCTGAAGTCCCGAAAAAAGGAGTTATGTCCACAGGGCGCAGATAGGGTGCAGTCTGAAGTTTGGAGAAAACATCTATGTCCACAGGGCGCAAGTAGGGCACAGTCTGAATATCAGAGAAAATTTCAAACTAAATAAGGTGCAGTTAGGGCGCGCGCCCTATCTCTAGCTTCTAGGGCACGATTAGGGTGCAGCAGGGTGAATGGGATGAAGAAATAGCGCGCAATTAGGGTGCAGTAGAGAGACAAGGTGCAATAGGGGCGCAGATGGGGCACGTGCCCTATTTCCGTGATGTTGACTGAATTATGTCGGTCATTGTAATAAAGGCTGTAGATTGAATTACGTCATTCACTTTAATAGAGGATGTATATTGAATTATGTAAATCACTCTATTAAAGGATGTAGATAAAATTATGTTGGTCACTACAACAGAGGATGTAGACTGAATTACGTCAGTCACTCTGAGAAAGGATGTAGATGGAATAACGTCAATCACTAATAAAAAATGTAGATTGAATTACATCTGTCACTCTAAGAAAGGATTCAACCCAACTGAAAGAGAGTGGTTGAAGTGTCGAAAATGAACAAAAGTTGATCAGATACTATCAATGACACATGAAGGAAACACTAAATATTTCTGAAGATGATCCCAATTATTAGAGTGAAGAGGGATGAAAAAAGTATAACCATTATCTGTAAGAGATCACTGAATTCATCTCCAGGTATAACCATTATCTGTAGGAGATCGCTGATATCCAAATAACATTGTACTTCCAGACTACCTTCGTCTGGGATTATATTAATACTTACCTATACACACGAGGGATCCTTAGATCTACTTGGTACTGTCATGGATTTTGCATTGATGGTATTGTAAATACGATAACACATTGGTGGAAATAAACCCGTAAGTCCGGGTATTTTCGCAATATTGTATTATCTGAGAATTATATATGAAAACTCTTCAGACATTGCATTTATCTACACTGAACCTGTTCATTCGCCTCTCGGATCTGTGCCTTGTGGACCGTGCACCAAGACACTGCAACGAGGTTCCATAATGTCACGGAGTTGTGATAATAATAACAGCTAGGCAACTGTCACTCAATATTATGTAAGCTTATGTATGTATGTATCGATGCGTTTTAGCCCTTCTGTCCATGGCCGTAGACATGGGGGGGCATGGGGGAGCTATATATAGCCCCCCGAAATATTTGCAAGAAAAAAAAAAAATAGACGTGTTTGTGAAATGCATATTCCCCACTGCGTGTTTGTCAGAGGGCAAAGTGGTCAAGCAGAGGAAACGAGGCATAGTAACCACTGATGTAATTGCATCATTAGTGATCGACTCTGCATGCTGAGTGGCCACGCGACAATAGCAGTTGACTGCATGCAGGGTGGCCTGCTAATGACGCAATTACGACATCAGCTGGCGATCTGGTAATGCTAATGACACAATTGTGTCATGAAAGCGTTCAGTCTTTGGAAAATCGGATTGTATATGGGATTACTATTCTCCGCTATTTTCTGGGAAATAAGTGTCTGGAAAAGTTATTTTGCTTCTCATTATTAAAATTTTGAGGTGTTGTTTCCACTCAGATAATGCGATAGCATCCCCATTCTGGGTATTGGCAACACTGTTTTGATAAGTCTCCAATATTCAGAAGGATTGTCGCCAGATAGTTCATCTAATTTATGGAATATTTCTTCGAGTTTAATGTCTTTCTTGTATAATTTCTTACGGTAATGATACTCTGACAATAAAGTTTTATTAGGAGGGATTTTGCTAGAATTTTTCGGGCAGAGTGTACTTTAAACTTGAGGTTTTTACAATCTTTGTCAAACAATCTCTTTCTGCTTTTCTCCCGGAACATCGTTTTGAGTTTATGGATAGTATGCAACATATGGCAATCCTGATGTGAGCAATTTACACTTGTGTTAATTTGGTATTGCCCACCTATAAAATTGGTCATGATAAATCTATAATTTCTGGCAGTTTCATTGCTTGAACAAACTTTCATAGAGAAACATCTCATTTCCATAGATACTTTTATATTATCATGTTTAACAGTATATGAATTTTCAACTCTGTATATCTTTGGTTTGTAGGTATATAATATGTTTGACAATTGTTTGATTGTGGATCTGGTGGTTTTACACGTAATATTAATCTCTTTTTGAAGATACTTCGAGAAACAATGACATTATCTACAGTGCTGATACCGTTGTAGGTAAAGCAGTACAATTAAGACTCTAGTATCATGAACACTCAGGCCTGCGATCTTCGTGACCAAACCATTCATCCTATTGCATCGCGATCTATCTTACTTGTTTTACTGCAGTAAACAAGCAATCATTTCCATTCTACTCTGCTACAAATGGCAGAATTGTGAAGATTTTTCGTGCAAAGGAATATTTTATAATATAATTGACCGTTAGCACCCCTAAGCCTGACACAAAATGTGTCGGTGCATCAATTAATCGGAGGAGACAACACATGCAAGTCGCGTGCCCGAAATCGACACGCAGGGGACGAGTGTACATGTACGACAGCTATAGGGGCATGCTAAAACGCTTTAATGTTCAAAATGACGAAAAATCAATGTTCACAACAATTACCAATAAATTCAACAATATTCCAACTAAATCGTGAACCTTGGATTTTTAAATACATTACTGTTGACGCGATACTTCATATACAATGGTCATACCGCAGTACATGGATTAGTCTGTACACCCCCGTTTGAGTGCAACTGGGCACGTGAAAGTTAATGAGTAGTCCAAAAATTCAATTTATTGCTCAAATCTACACCTATTGCTATGCTTTATATCCTCCTTTAGGCGATCCTTTGCAAAATAAGTTATCTCCCTTTATGGAGCTCAGTTGGTTTACTCTGCGCATGCGCCCCATGAAGTCATCCTCTTTTTATTCTGCATCTGCCGAGTGTAGACGTGTTTGTAAGGAGTTCCTGTTAGGTTCTAGATTTAGACGTAACCTAGGGTTATTTTCTGAAGCTAACTACTAGCAGATTTATATTGGACAATGTCTGATCAAGCATTTCCTCATAATTCCAAACGTTGCCGTTCCTGTCGGCATTCTTGGTCTATTTTAGATTCTCATTCTACCTGCTTTTCGTGCAAAGGACATTTATGCTATCGGCAGGTCACCTGCGTCGTGCGTTCCTTCTACGGTCATCGGGAAGATATACCTGGGTCGCACTTGGAAGTGTCCCATCTTCTCAGCTCTAGCATGTCCCCCCCAAGTGGAATACCAACATTGTTTATAAATGTTTCATATTTATTCTACGTGTCGGTCAGAAAAAACCCATGGGAGCACACGCGTATACGCACGTGGCCTACCATTCAGGCTGCCGTTTATCCCCAGCATAGAAAAGTCGATACAGGACTGTTCCCGCCTGGTGGGAAAATATAGAGCGGTGTAGAAAACGTGTCTGTCAAAACGTTCATGGTGATATACCAGATTAGAGAGGAACACGCTATATTCATGAACCTTTAATTCACAGTCAAGCAGGTGGAAATCGACAACTCGACTCTACCCCTGGCATACCAAGACAGGTCTATTCGAGGTCATCACGACATCAGCGACTCGTCTGACGGCTCTGGGACAATTATCAAGTCTGGAGTTACGCAATCATCCGCCACTGCTTCTGGGACAACAAAGACACAGTCTCCAAGTGGTGGTCTGCTTCAACAATTGAGAGCTACCGTCGCAGATCGACCTTTTGTTATCGGGACCGGACAAAAGGCCTTTTTCTTCTGCATCGAGTACTCATCCCTGGCCGTTTGTTTCTTATTCAGATCAGCACAACGGGATTCGGCTACGCCTCATCGGTCAACCTCAATTGATGTCCATCCACAGCCCAGTACATCGACACTACGGGCTCCGGCTTCATTCAATCAATCGACTAATGCTGATGTATATCCACAGCTAGTACTCTGCTACAATGGGCTTCGACTTCACCCCAACGATCTAAGCCCCGTCCGCTTCTACGACTGCTTCGTCTAAAAAAGTTTCTTGAGCTATGGCTTTGTATAAAAAAAATGATCTACATGAATTTGATAATTGACTGGATGATCAGATTGATCAAATACATATGAGGTCGGACTGATTAGAATTTGACCTCAAATCTGGTGGTGATTCATGATTGAACATTGATTTCATGGATTTTATTGAGTAACACCAGTTATCTCCAATCAACCTACGGTTTCTGCCTCGGTCGATTTCTGGCACCTTGATGTTAGTAACGATAAGATTCTACCTCAACGCCGTTCCCGTACACCACAACGCCGTTCCCGTGCGCCACAACGCCGTTCCCGAACACCACAATGCCGTTCCCGTACACCTCAACGCCGTTCCCGTACGCTACAACGTTCTTCCCGTACGCCGCAACGCCGTTCTCGGACGCCATTACGTTCCCGTACGCCTCGTCGCCGTTCCCGGACGCCATTACACCACTCTCGTCTCACGACGCCGTTCTCGGTCACCACCTCGCCAGCAGGTTTCTGTTTGCGGAACTTTACCTTCGATCAACGTTTCACAACCATGCCATCCACTTGATCGTCTGTTGTCTGTCAACTCTTCGCATCCCATTCCTGCCACGCCTGATCGTCGAGCGATTTCTTCTGTTATTTCGTCCGGATTTTCGTCGACATCAACTCTAACTTCCTGTGCTCCGTCTCCGGAATGGGCGTCCATATTTACTTCTTACGACCGTCAATTTGTGGACGACGACAAGTTAAAGAAACCTACGTTCACTTTTTACAAACTCCACGATGGTATTCTTCCAGACAAGCCTCCTGTACCGGACCGCCATTTGGATCAAGTATTAAAGTTTTCCAAGCCGCCCTCCCTTAGCCTCTCCTCCAAGGAAGTTGATCGTCTTCAGGAGATGTTTCTCGCCATTCAGCGTTTTATGTCGTACACACGACTGGTTTTCTGTCTGCCACAGCTCGACTCGCGTTCGACCCTGCCATCCGTCAGCCTGATGGGTCGATTCTTCTGTCTCCCGGTCTCCACACCTACCTACGGGGGTTTCTTGACACGCTGAACAAGACTAACTGTCATGTCATCGAGGCTGGCGCCTATTCTTATGCTTCTCTCCTTCAGTCTCAGCTCAAGCATTGCTGCGCAATTCCAAGGCCGAGGTTCCGGTTTCAGCTAGAACCCAACTGATGCACCAGCCGTTGACTTCTAGTTCGTGTTCAAAAACGCAATTGAGTCTGTCATGCCTGGTATTCGCGCGGAGAGGACGTCAAGACTCATTTCTGCAACGACTCGGTGTCCAGCTAATGCCACGTCTTCGTTTGGCCAGAGGAAGAGCCAGGATCAAGTTCACAAGTCTACCCAGCGCCGGGGCGATCCCCCTGGTAGTTTTTCGTCTTCACGTTCCCGTGGCTGGCGCTTCACGCGTGGGAAGTCTTCTAGAGGTTGAGGTGCCTCCAACAAGTGACTGTCTGCATTCCATCTCTCATCCTCATGTCATAAGACTTTCATCTTCCCACCTTCCGTCCTTTCAGTCATCTTGTCGTCGGCGGCCGTTTGCAGCACTTCTGGGAAAATTGGCAGCTCATTACAGACGATGCCTGGGTTCTAGAGACATTAAGAAATGGATTCCTCTTCGACTTCCAGACCCAGCCCAGGCTCATCTCCCGTGTACCTCACCGGGATTGGCTGGCCTCCATCGATCTGCTGGACGCATATCTCCATATACCCATTCATCCTCGTCATCGCCGTTTCAGACACTTTACCATCGCCGGTCGATGATTCGAGTGGCAAGTCCTCCCGTTCGGAGTCAACATCGCCTCATGGCTCTTCACCCACATCACCTCACCAGTCATGGCTTTCCTCCATTCACATCGAGGTATACATAGACGACATCTTCATTTGGGCGGCAGACAAGTCTCTTCTCAACGCTCAGATCCGGTTCACCTTGCTCATCCTTCTACATCTCGGGTTCATTCCTCACCCTCAGAAGTCAAAGTTGGTACCCGCACAACTTCGTCACTACATTGGGGCAGTCTGCGACACGGTCCATCAACTGGTACGACCCCCGGAAGACCAGTGGACCAAGCTTCGGATGTTGGTACTAAAGTTCTTGTCATCACCTTCACAGCCCCTTCATCTCTGGCAAAGACATCTAGGTCTTCTCTCACATCCACGCTGGACCTTACTCACTACGGGCGTCTCCAAGTTCGGCCGCTGCAGTACCATCTTCATCCATACCTTACCTGGGATGTGATGGCCGAGTGGTTAAGGCGTTGGACTTGAAATCCAATGGGCAATGCCCGCGCAGGTTCGAACCCTGCTCGCAGCGAGAGAAATTTTAAAAACAGATGTCATCCATCAATCCTCAAGTTCCGGTGTTGACGTCTCTACAGCCACATCTGATCTGGTGGCAGTCCCGTCACTATGTCTTGCGGGGAGTTCCTTTCCTATCACCGGCTCCAGATCGCCACTCTACACCGATGCTTCCGAGACAGGTTGGGGAGCTCATCTAGACGAACTAGAGGTGTCCGGCAGATGGTCGACGTCATATCAACCTTCTGGAGATGAAAGCAGTCATCCTAGCAGTCCAGCATTTGAGATCTCTTCTGGTGAATTTGTCCCTTAGCATCGCGGGCCCTCGGTGGCCGAGTGGTCTAAGGCGCTTCGCTGGTGACCGCTAGCCTCACACCGCTGAAACGGCACGGGTTCAAGCCCAGCTGGTCCATGCGTGAAAGTTTGTCAGTTACTTGACGAAGGGCGGTGGTTCTCTCCGGGTACTCCGGCTTCCTCCACCAACCAAACTGACTGTCACCATATGAGTGAAACAAACTTGAGTGTGACATTAAGCCAAATTCCCTCCCTCCCTCCCTCCCTTCTCATCGTAACGGACAACTCGGCCGTCATTGCTCACATCAACAAGATGGGTACCACCCGATCCTACTCAACATTTCGTCTGGTTTGGACCCTCTTCGACTGGGCTCTACAACATCACTGCCATCTCACCGCTCGGGTTGTCTCAATGTCCTAGCAGATCGCCTTTCTCGTCTCGGCACCGTTCTTCAGATCGAATGGCAGCTTCACCCGGAGATCTTCCAACGCATCACCAGCATCTGGAAGTCTCCCTTAATCGACCTGTTCGCGACGAGGAACAATGCACAGCTCTCCCTCTTCGTCAGTCCGATTCTGGAACCTCGAGTCTTCGCCATCGACGCCCTATCGATCAGCTGGAAAAAGTTCCTTGCATATGCCTACCCTTCCATTGCCCTGCTTCAGGCAGTTCTATAAAAGATTGCTCAGCACGACTGCGTCATCCTTCTCGTCGTCCCTTGGTGGCCTCGGTGACCGTGGTTTCCGGCTCTGGTTTCTCTTCTCACCGCCTCACCACGCCGCCTAGCAGCTTGGCTCAGCCTGTTGCGTCAACCTCACGGGATAGTCCACCACAACCCCCTGTGAACTTAAACGTCTGCAGACTATCCAGGGTGCACTCACAGACCAAGGATTTTCAGCAGAAGTTGCAGAGACGATGGTTTCAACCAACCGATCTTCCACATCACAGCTCTACA
Organism: Hanleya hanleyi; assembly: GCA_036873755.1. NCBI lineage: Eukaryota > Metazoa > Mollusca > Polyplacophora > Lepidopleurida > Hanleyidae > Hanleya > Hanleya hanleyi. Next base: position 37,784 of record JAVTVY010016880.1, on the reverse strand, counting down.
ATCTATGTGGACACACTTCGTCTCCTGGTGTCGTGGCCGAGGCATCGATCCCGACGCTGCCTCTCTTCCCATAGTAGCGGACTTCCTCCTTCACCTACACCAGTCAGCTTTAGCCTGGGTTCTGCGTCTATTGACGGGCATTGACATTAGCCTGGATGACAACATATCTGCCTTCCTACGTGCCTTCGCCGTACAGGCTCGCCGTACAGGCTCACCGTACCCAACTACTGCTACCGAAGTGGGATATTGGGTTGGTTCTTAGCGCTCTTCTTCGGCCACCCTTCGAATCTCTACATTCAGCCTCTATAAAGCTGTTACCTACAAGACTGCCTTCCTGACGGCCTTCGCCTTGGCTTATAGAGTATCCGAGCTTCACGCCCTGGAGAGGAAGTCGATGACTTGGACGGCAGATCCAGTTGCAACTTGTGACATCACCAGGAATATGGTGGCCTCTTGGTTGAAGTAGACCATTAAGTGGACATATCAACTCGCCCTCGACGCTCCCCCACTTCGGGCCTCAGCATCTTCCCATGTATTACGAGCCATCGCTACATCATGGCCATTATGGAAGAACTTATTCATGGATGACATTGTCCAATCCTGTGCTTGGAGTGCCATGTCAGTACAAACAGATAGTGACCACGCTAATGCAGCTGGTAGCTGCCCAGCATGTGGTCCGTTAGTTTCCAAAAAAGGGGGGGGGGGTAGGGTAGCACCGATCGCCGCAGCAAGCCAGCCAGCCAGCCAGCTAACAAGACCCGACACATCGGTGAGTATTATTTAGGTACATCCGTGTCAGAGACGAAGGATCTTCAGAGAGACGTCTGAGACGGCGATGACAGTATGATCAGTTGGTCCTGTAGTATTCGGATTCAGAAGCCTGGTATGTACATGACCCTTCCTACCGTCATACTAGTTTTAACTCTCTGAGCTCCCTAAGCTTCTATACGACACGGAAATCCTCTTAAGAGCTAAAAAATGTACCACATCCACGATCAACTCAACGGTTACTCTGCATGAACTCGGAAACTACCGAGGTCCCTATCTCCATCTGTTGATAGTATGGCACAGCAATAGCAGGTGTAGATTTGAGCAATAAATATGAAACATTTATAAACAATGTTGGTATTTATTATCAAATCAAACCTGCTATGGCCTGGATTGCCCAACCCATCCTCCCCTCACTCTACGGCCTTGTACAAAACACACTTATAGGCTGCAGTAGAAAAAGAGGATGACTTCATGGTGTGCATGCGCAGAGTAAACCACCTGAGCTCTCTAAAGGGAGGTAACTTTTATTCTGCAAAGGATCTCCTAAAGGAGGATATAAGGCATAGCAATAGCAGGTTTGATTTGAGAATAAATACCAACATTGTTTATAAATGTTTCATTTTGCAGTGCAAGATAGCAATGCTTGTTATTCAGGGGTTCAAAATGTTTATAGAACCCCCTTATACTGTCTTTTGGGAGTTATCTCCCCTCAACTGCATATTGATAGGAAAGTTTGTTATTTTGTTAACATGCCTATTTTTGTTATCCATTGTATGTCGCGATTTCATGTGAATGTTTCTTGGAATCTCTATATCTTCGAAAGAAGAATTCAGAGAATAAACTCATTCATTCATTCAAAAAATTCATGACGCAAGGGAGTAGACAAAGGGGTGGGGCACAATTTTGACGACCGGCTAAAAAAAAAACACGCAAAAAAAAAGAAGTAAAAAAAGAAAGAAAAAACATAGCAGAGAAGAAAATGTTCATCTTATCACGTATCTTTATCAGTTGTCGCTTAATACAGGGGTAGCAAATTATTCATCACCATCAATTCACACCAGTAGGCCTAGAACAAGATTGCAATCGATCAGTGAACAAAGCAACGATATCGGGCTCAAACCTCGTGCGACCGTCTCCGAGAAAGGAATAATGTGTTCCAATTCAATCAAATATCGCTTATTTGGATGAAGAAACATTAGCACGTTGGCTGAGTAGAATTTTACAAAACTTTTTCACCATAGACTTTTTTCAATTGAGATCATTTGTTCAGTATTGTTTATTCACAAACAGGAAATATACGAACTCTCAACTAATTCTCACAGAGAAACCGTAGAAATAAAGATATAAAATCTCATCTGAAAATATTATAAATATGGATACATTTTTCTTACTATTCCAAGAAAGGACCACTAAGATTACAGTTTTGATAAGTTTGGCAACTTCAGATCGAAAATAGTCCAGATATCATCGATTAAAATACGGTACATTTTATTTTGAAGAGATAGCAAAGCGATCCAATAAGTTCAACTGTTAAAATCTTTTACCGCTCAAATGCTCCCAGTTAGCGCCAATTTACCATTACTTTTCAAAAAAAAGTCTGACGCTGCGATGGGGGATACTCCTCTCAAACTCTCCCCCTATCAAGCCCCCCCCCCCCCCCCTCTCAAAGTTGACAACTTGTCTACGCCCTTGTGACGTCAAACTATCCGCACTGAACCGCTTATTGAGTGACGTGTATTGGAATTAGACGCCACCTAGGATTCATTCCTTATATGTAATAATGTTATTTGGTGAAACACAGGAGATGTGGTACAATGACTCCTAACATCACCTAGATATTTGTAGTGGAATCACAGTCATTGCGATGGTCAAATCCTCTGTCAGAGAGTAGTAGTAATAAAAGAGCATCTTTAGAGGCAGAAAACTCTTTTGGGTCATTCTTCAGTTGTCTACACTGACATTTCTGCCTCTAACTGCGACCAAGATGCTCTTCAGTTACTTCTCCGGGAATATCCGGTAATCTTCATGCACATTCGGCTACGAGTCAGTATAAAATAGGAAAGAGAATACCTTGATATACCTCGGGTACAAGAGGGCAGGTAGGAACCCAATCATTAACATTCTTCTTTACGGTATGTAGTGTTGCACCAAAGTTTATCTGTCTCACTCTGTAGAGTACGATAGAAGTCTCGAGGCCATGGGTGACTTACGCTGAAAAGTTCTGTCTGCACATGCGTGGTTGACAGTTTTATGTGGGGTCGAAATTTCGGGGTCTGGGTGGACCATCCGTGGCCCGAATGAATCGTACGAGGTGTCATATTGAAGCATTCATGAGGAGCATCCGTCTGGACTGTGTGGCATGGGAATGCCGTCCATCTGCGCTTGCTCAGTAGAAAAAGAGCATTTGAATGGACGTTTTGGGGTCGAGATGGACGATCCGTGGTCCGAATGGGTCGCATAGGGCGTTATGTTGAAGCACTCGTGGAGGAGCGCCTGACTGGACTGGGGTGCAGTGGAAGTTCCATCGATCTGCACACGCGCAGTGGAGAAATGGCATTTGAATAGACGTTTTGGGGTAGAAATGGTCCATCCCTGGCCCGAATGGGTCGTATAGGCCACCATGTTGGAGCAATCGTGGAGCAAAGTCCAACTGGACTGATATGTAGTTTTAATGCCGTCAAGCTGCCCATGCGAAGTAAAAAAAGGGAATTTCATATTGAAGCTCTCAGGGGGGTAGATTCAGACTGTGGGTGAAACGCGCATGTGCACCAGAGGAGTAGTAGGCAAAGGGCACTCTCGGTGATGCTGACTAAGCACCAGGCACATCAAGGTTATATGCATAGCAATACATCCAGCGAGATAAAGGGAATCTCCACGGAACGCCTTAACGGCTAACTTAACGCCTTAACCCTCTATGTTAACGCCTTTACACCCGTCTTAATGCCATGATGCATGACCCTATAGCTTGTATAACTACCGGAAACCTGATGCACCACTAGGTGAGCGGACATGCGTGCAATGACGCCACTTGCGGCGCCACCAGGTGAACACACAACCACGCGGAGACGTCACTTCCGGTGGTGACGTCACTTTCATCAAGAGCAGGAGCCAATGGTCAGAGCATGTACGGGTGATTTGGCGGTTATGGCGTAACGATAGAGTGTTAAGGCCTTATACTGGGGCGTGAGGGCCGTAAGATAGGGCGTTAAGGCGTTTAGATAGGGCATTAAGTTGTTGAGATGGGATTAAGATAGGGCGTTAAGGCGTTGAGATAAGGAGTTAAGATATGGCGTTAAGGCATTGAGATAGGGCGTTAAGGCGTTGAGACGGGCGTTACTGCATTTCGATGAATTAGTGCTAATTCCATGTGATATCTAGACCCATAAGAGCTTCTTAGCTATTTCACAAGGGCGTTGAAGAGTTAAGCTTGGCGTTGGCGGCGTTCCTGTGTTACGTCTATAAAATCAAGTATATCAAGGAGACGTGCAAATTCGACGTTAAACGGTCAACATGTTCTGAGTGCGAACGTGCGAACTACGATATGATGAGACACAAGAAGAATGTACATCGGTATGAAGACACCGAGGCGCAAGAAGCCAGTGCAGATGCTGAGATTATATCACCTGATTCTGAGAGCCCACCGAGACTGCTGAGAGTCCATCTACTGATACGAATAGCTCGACCTCAGATAGTCAGAGAAGTTCCAGCCCCAGCATCAGGAAAAACAGCCATGGCGATCTATGAACAGTATAATCTGATCTCGCTTGAAATGAAAGGCGACTCCATGCATAGGTCCATCATCCATCACTTGGAAGAGGATATGGGACTACCACCAACAGAGTCCCTGCAAAATGCGATCAAATGCGCAAGCAGCTGTTCAAGGACTTGTTTTCGTTACAGTATCCTGGCCTGCTCGTCGACCATTAGGGCAAAATGACAAGCGAGAACACGACCGAAGGTTGACGCAACACCAAATTGCGTTTTCTGTTTGGACAAGTGCATACTTGAATTATAAATATAGCCAACGCGTATGATGTGATGGAGGGGATCTACTACAAAACATGGTATATATGGAAGGAGCAATAGCATGGGGCATATGTTACTGTGGACAGCATCGTATATATAGAAGGAGCACTGGCATGGGGCTTACGTTACTGTGTACAACATGATATATATGGGAAGAGCACTGACATGGGGCATATGTTACTGTGGACAGCTTAGCGTATATATGGAAGGAGCACTGGCATGGGGCGTGTTTTAGTATGTACAGCATGGTGTATATATGGAAGAGGCACTGGCATCTGGAGTATTCTATTATGAACAACATGGTATATATGGAAGGAGCACTGACATGGGGCGTATTTTACTGTGTACAGCATGCTATATACGGAAGTAGCACTGGCATGGGGCGTATGTTACTGTGTATATCATGGTATATATGGAAGGAGCACTGGTATGGGGCGTATGTTACTGCGTACAACACGGTATATATGGAAGGAGCACTGGCATAAGTTCAATTTTTACTGTGTACATGATGGTAAATATGGAAGGAGCACTGACTTGGGGCGTATTTTATTGTGTACAGCATGATATACATGGAAGAAGCACTGGTATGGGGCGTATTTTACTGTGTATATGGTGGTATATATGGAAGGAGCCCTGGCGTAAGGGCGATTTTTACTGTGTACAGGATGGTATACACGAAAGGAGCACTGGCATGGGATGTATTTTACTGTTCGCAAGATTTTGTATATATGCAAGGAGCACTGGCATGGGGAGTCTTTTACTGTGTACAGCATGCTATATATGGAAGGACTACTGACATGGGGCATATGTTACTGTGTACAACATGGTATACATGGAAGGAGCACTGATGTATGGGCCTATTTTACTGTGTACAGTATGGTATATACGAAAGGAGCACTGGCATGGGGTGTATTTTACTGTTCACAGGATAGTATATATGCAATGAGCGCTGGCATGGGGCGTCTTTTACGGTGTACAGCATGCTATAGGTGGAAGGACCACCGACATTGGGCATATGTTACTGTGTGCAGCATGGTATATATGGAAGGAGCACTGACATGGAGCGTATTTTACTGTGTACAGCATGCTATATATGGAAGAAACACTGGCGTGTGGCGTAATTTACTGCGTACAGAATGGTATATATGGAAGGAGCACTGGCGTAGGGACGTATTTTGCTGTGTACAGCATGCTATATATGGAAGAAACACTGGCGTGGGTCGTATTTTACTGCGTACAGAATGGTATATATGGAAGAAGCACTGGCATGGGGCGTATTTTACTGTGGACATCATGCTATATATGGAAGGGGCACGGGCATGGGTTATATTCTACTTTGTACAGCATGGTAAATATGGAAGGAACATTGGCATGAGGCGTTTTTTTACTGCGTACAGCATGATGTATATATGGAAGGATCGCTGGCATGGAGCGTATTTTACTGTGAACAGCAAGCTATATATGGAAGGATCACTGGTATGAGGCGTATTTTACTGTGTACAACATGGTATACATGGGAAAAGCACTGGCATGGGGCCTAGTTTACTGTATAAAGCATTGTATATACGAAAGAAGCACTGGCATGGGGTGTATTTTACTGTTCACAGGATTGTGTATATACGCAAGGAGCATTGGCATGGGACGTCTTTTAATGTGTACAGCATGCTATATACGGAAGGATACTGTGTACAGCATGGTGTATACGAAAGGAGCACTAACATGGGACGTATGTTACTGTGTACAGCATGGTATACATGGAATGAGCACTGACATAGGGGCCTATTTTACTGTGTACAGTATGGTATATACGAAAGGAGCGCTGGTATGGGGTGTACTTTACTGTCCACAGGATATGCAACGATCATTGCAATAGGGCGTCTTTTACTGTTTACAGCATGCTATATGTGGAAGGAACACCGACATGGGGCATATGTTACTGTGTACAGCGTGGTATATATGGAAGGAGCACTGGCATGGGGTGTATTTTACTGTGTTCAGCATGGTGTATATATGGAAGGAGAACTGGAATAGGGCGTATTTTACTATGTACAGTATTGTATATATGGAAGGAGCATTGACATGAGGGCCTATTTTACTGTATAAAGCATTATATATACGAAAGGAGCACTGACATGGGTTGTATTTTACTGTTCACATGATGGTGTATATAAGCAAGGAGCACTGGCATGGGCGTCCTTTACTGTGTACCGCATGCTATATATGGAAGGATCATTGACATGATGCCTATGATACTGTGTACATCATGGTGTATATGGAAGGAGCACTGACCCGAGACATATTTTACTATGTACATCATGGTATATACGGAAGGAGCACTGACACGGGGCGTATTTTCCTAGGCACAGCATGGTATTTATGGAAGGAGCACCGACACAGGGACCTATTTTACTGTGTACAGCATGGTATATACGGAAGGAGCACTGACATGGGCCGTATTCTACTGTTCACAGGATGGTATATATGCAAGGAACACCGACACAGGGGCGTCTTCTACTGTGTACAGCATGCTATATATGGAAGGACCACTGACATGGGGCATATGTTACTGTGTACAACATGGTATACGTGGGAGGAGCACTGAAATATGGGCCTATTTTACTGTGTACACTATGGTATATACGAGAGGAGCACTGGCATGGGGCGTCTTTTACTGTGTACAGCATGCTACATGTGGAAGGAGCACCGGCATGGGGCATATATTACTGTGTACAGCATGGTATATATGGAAGGAGCACTGGCATGGGGCGTATGCTACTGTGTACAGCATGGTATATATATGGAAGGAGCACTAGCGTGGGGCGTATTTTACTGTTTGCAGCAAGCTATATATATGAGGAGCACTGGTATGGGGCGTATTTTACTGTGTATATGACGGTATATATGGAAGGAGCACTGACATAAGTCCAATTTTTACTGTGTACATGATGGTAAATATGGAAGGAGCACTGACTTGGGGCGTATTTTATTGTGTACAGCATGGTATACATGGAAGAAGCACTGGTATGGGGCGTATTTTACTGTGTATATGGTGGTATATATGGAAGGAGCCCTGGCGTAAGGGCGATTTTTACTGTGTACAGGATGGTATACACGAAAGGAGCACTGGCATGGGATGTATTTTACTGTTCGCAAGATTTTGTATATATGCAAGGAGCACTGGCATGGGGAGTCTTTTACTGTGTACAGCATGCTATATATGGAAGGACTACTGACATGGGGCATATGTTACTGTGTACAACATGGTATACATGGAAGGAGCACTGACGTGTGGGCCTATTTTACTGTGTACAGTATGGTATATACGAAAGGAGCACTGGCATGGGGTGTATTTTACTGTTCACAAGATAGTATATATGCAATGAGCGCTGGCATGGGGCGTCTTTTACGGTGTACAGCATGCTATAGGTGGAAGGACCACCGACATTGGGCATATGTTACTGTGTGCAGCATGGTATATATGGAAGGAGCACTGACATGGAGCGTATTTTACTGTGTACAGCATGCTATATATGGAAGAAACACTGGCGTGTGGCGTAATTTACTGCGTACAGAATGGTATATATGGAAGGAGCACTGGCGTAGGGACGTATTTTGCTGTGTACAGCATGCTATATATGGAAGAAACACTGGCGTGGGTCGTATTTTACTGCGTACAGAATGGTATATATGGAAGAAGCACTGGCATGGGGCGTATTTTACTGTGGACATCATGCTATATATGGAAGGGGCACGGGCATGGGTTATATTCTACTTTGTACAGCATGGTAAATATGGAAGGAACATTGGCATGAGGCGTTTTTTTACTGCGTACAGCATGATGTATATATGGAAGGATCGCTGGCATGGAGCGTATTTTACTGTGAACAGCAAGCTATATATGGAAGGATCACTGGTATGAGGCGTATTTTACTGTGTACAACATGGTATACATGGGAAAAGCACTGGCATGGGGCCTAGTTTACTGTATAAAGCATTGTATATACGAAAGAAGCACTGGCATGGGGTGTATTTTACTGTTCACAGGATTGTGTATATACGCAAGGAGCATTGGCATGGGACGTCTTTTAATGTGTACAGCATGCTATATACGGAAGGATACTGTGTACAGCATGGTGTATACGAAAGGAGCACTAACATGGGACGTATGTTACTGTGTACAGCATGGTATACATGGAATGAGCACTGACATAGGGGCCTATTTTACTGTGTACAGTATGGTATATACGAAAGGAGCGCTGGTATGGGGTGTACTTTACTGTCCACAGGATATGCAACGATCATTGCAATAGGGCGTCTTTTACTGTTTACAGCATGCTATATGTGGAAGGAACACCGACATGGGGCATATGTTACTGTGTACAGCGTGGTATATATGGAAGGAGCACTGGCATGGGGTGTATTTTACTGTGTTCAGCATGGTGTATATATGGAAGGAGAACTGGAATAGGGCGTATTTTACTATGTACAGTATTGTATATATGGAAGGAGCATTGACATGAGGGCCTATTTTACTGTATAAAGCATTATATATACGAAAGGAGCACTGACATGGGTTGTATTTTACTGTTCACATGATGGTGTATATAAGCAAGGAGCACTGGCATGGGCGTCCTTTACTGTGTACCGCATGCTATATATGGAAGGATCATTGACATGATGCCTATGATACTGTGTACATCATGGTGTATATGGAAGGAGCACTGACCCGAGACATATTTTACTATGTACATCATGGTATATACGGAAGGAGCACTGACACGGGGCGTATTTTCCTAGGCACAGCATGGTATTTATGGAAGGAGCACCGACACAGGGACCTATTTTACTGTGTACAGCATGGTATATACGGAAGGAGCACTGACATGGGCCGTATTCTACTGTTCACAGGATGGTATATATGCAAGGAACACCGACACAGGGGCGTCTTCTACTGTGTACAGCATGCTATATATGGAAGGACCACTGACATGGGGCATATGTTACTGTGTACAACATGGTATACGTGGGAGGAGCACTGAAATATGGGCCTATTTTACTGTGTACACTATGGTATATACGAGAGGAGCACTGGCATGGGGCGTCTTTTACTGTGTACAGCATGCTACATGTGGAAGGAGCACCGGCATGGGGCATATATTACTGTGTACAGCATGGTATATATGGAAGGAGCACTGGCATGGGGCGTATGCTACTGTGTACAGCATGGTATATATATGGAAGGAGCACTAGCGTGGGGCGTATTTTACTGTTTGCAGCAAGCTATATATATGAGGAGCACTGGTATGGGGCGTATTTTACTGTGTATATGACGGTATATATGGAAGGAGCACTGACATAAGTCCAATTTTTACTGTGTACATGATGGTAAATATGGAAGGAGCACTGACTTGGGGCGTATTTTATTGTGTACAGCATGGTATACATGGAAGAAGCACTGGTATGGGGCGTATTTTACTGTGTATATGGTGGTATATATGGAAGGAGCCCTGGCGTAAGGGCGATTTTTACTGTGTACAGGATGGTATACACGAAAGGAGCACTGGCATGGGATGTATTTTACTGTTCGCAAGATTTTGTATATATGCAAGGAGCACTGGCATGGGGAGTCTTTTACTGTGTACAGCATGCTATATATGGAAGGACTACTGACATGGGGCATATGTTACTGTGTACAACATGGTATACATGGACGGAGCACTGACATGGGGCGTATTTTACTATGTATAAGGTGGTATATATGGAAGGAGCCCTGGCGTAAGGGCGATTTTTACTGTGTACAGGATGGTATACACGAAAGGAGCACTGGCATGGGGTGTATTTTACTGTTCACAAGATGGTATATATGCAATGAGCATATCACGGTGTACATCAGCATGCTATAGATGGAAGGACCACCGACATTGGGCATATGTTACTGTGTGCAGCATGGTATATATGGAAGGAGCACTGACATGGAGCGTATTTTACTGTGTACAGCATGCTATATATGGAAGAAACACTGGCGTGTGGCGTATTTTACTGTGTACAGAATGGTATATATGGAAGGAGCACTGGCGTAGGGACGTATTTTACTGTGTACAGCATGCTATATATGGAAGAAACACTGACGTGGGCCGTATTTTACTGCGTACAGAATGGTATATATGGAAGAAGCACTGGCATGGGGAGTATTTTACTGTGGACATCATGCTATATATGGAAGGGGCACGGGCATGGGTTATATTCTACTTTGTACAGCATGGTAAATATGGAAGGAACATTGGCATGAGGCGTATTTTACTGCGTACAGCATGATGTATATATGGGAGGAGCACTGGCATGGAGCGTATTTTACTGTGAACAGCAAGCTATATATGGAAGGATCACTGGTATGAGGCGTATTTTACTGTATGTATGATGGTATATATGGAAGGAGCACTGGCATAGGGGCGTAATTCACTGTGTACAGCATGCTATTTATGGAAGTAGCACTGGGATGGGGCGTATAATATTGTGTACAGCATGCTATATAATCTCTCCATGGTTACAGAATTCCGTCTGAGATTTGTTTACTCGAAGTTGTAGAACATTAAATGGATATTAAATATCCTTGATGAGATAAGAAGTTCATCAGCTTTATTCTTTGACAAATTTAATGATACAATAAACATAAATATATAATTAATTATTCATAATAATAAATTGATCATGGAAATGATTTATCATTTTCAACACAAGCTTGCGAGATTCCAGACAAAAGCCGAACTGTGGTGTTTTTCTCCAGCTGAAGCTTATTTGAAGCGTTGTTTTAATCATAAACAAGACATTTGTTGAAACAACACAATAACAAACGCGGAAGCCCTTATCTGTGACATCCTGAATGTTTTTATTAAACATTTCTATCCATTTGTTTCAATTGCTTCACACATTATAGTAGGTATGAGAAGTCTCAAATCCTGGCTCTGTGTTATTCTGGTAATCTGGCGCTGCTCGTACATGTATTCGACCCTCGTATGTGTGTTCATGCCTGATGTTTTCATAAGGTGATTCGGTTGAACGAAGCTCTAGTTGTTCGTATGGAGCACCTGGTGTGGCGTTCTCATAGTCCGGGGCTGGTGCTTCCTGTGGCAATTCTATATACACCGGAACTATCAAAGAATAAATGTATCCTGTGTCACAAAATTTATCAGTTTATGTCATCCATCATTTCATCTCATCCATTATGGGGAATCTATCCTGCGAAAACGCAAAATTCTATAGACCATTCATGGTCGCCATTTTGAATTTGACGGTGATCCGTTGCGACTAGGATTATGCAAAAAGGACCAAGGAGACCCTAGTACAGTTCCAATTTCATTTTGTTCCACATAGAGCCCACAACGCCTCCCCCTTTCCACATACTGAACCCGTATTGAACCGAACATGCTACAAGGAAGGTAAAAGAGTCTCACCGGCCTCATACTCTGATCCGCCATGGCCGGGTGTGACAGGATCCGCCATGGCCTGGTGTGACAGGGATCCGCCATGGCCGGGTGTGACAGGAATTTCATATCCGGAATTTGCGGAGGATCTAATACTTGCAAACGACCTGAAAAGTGAGATTTTTACGTTTTGCTTACTTCTCATTCAAGCTGAAATATTTTATACCAAATGATCTGAACAAAATTGATTTTCGTCCTTTATAAGGTAAATACTTAAGTACTTTATGGTATAGTTTCATTCTGGTTCATGGAGTTTTTTTAGAAATGTGTCAAAATGTGTCGGGAATCTTCATTTATAGTAAGAAATGTCACCATGTACCATCTTTATCATTTGATCGTCATTCATTAGGACTGTGTTAAATCTCATCTATAAAAAATGTAATATCTGTTCATTCTCATAATAAACATTTCACTTTCGAGGTGAAAGTAAAATTGTCAATCGCTTTTTGTTGATTAAACTATCGTATAGAAAAGATAGTATACAGACACTTCTGAACTGACCTTCCTGTCATTTGATCTCCGGACTCTGAAAAAGAAAAAGTATGGTCATAATTATATGTTGTTATATACAGCCATATATCGAGACATACACAGAGATGCATTCAAATTGTTATTGTTCACTCAAGTCTAAAGTTTAAGCGCTGTATAAATTTATTTGTATGGACATTGGTAATATGGTCATACTGGTTTCATGATTTACCTGTCCCTTTGTGTCTTCTCTTGTACCAGACAATGGTTAATGTAGAGACCACCAGGACGACAAGAGCACATAAGATACCTCCAGTAAGGGGACCAGTGATACCGTCAGACGCTTCGTCTAGTATAAATGAACGGGCAGGAAGATTATATGTACATGTATTGCATTAACCTTACCATGATTGTTGTTAAATATTAACCTAATAGCATTGACGACATGTCTTTTATCCAGATAGCATTAATGGTAGGTATAAACTGGTTTACTGGAATACTACAAGCGGGGACATCATATATTTTATAAGAACCTCTCTATCTGAATTCATGCTACGTTTTCCGGAATGCTCTATCGGCGTTTTCAATCAAACGTGAAGAAAAGCTGGTCAATATATATATATGTACAGCATGTTGTCCAGAAAGAGCAATCTTTGTGGAAATGTATATGTTTATATACTACAGGGGAGGAGGAAGGGATCATAGATAGTCTGTGACTGTGGAAACAAACATACAAGATACATCTCATCCAAGTGTATACACAAATGGGTGGACCGAGTGAATATAGTCAAAAGTACAAAGCAACAATATTGAAGTAAATACGTAACAAGGACATGGTAATAACTAAAATATAAGCTGATGAAGTCAATGGTTATCATGGACAGGAATGTACATATGTATATGCAATTCATTTTGTAACCTCGTAGGCCCGACACGCATGAGGAATAAATTGATTGATTGATTGAATAAGTTAGGTTTTTCGACTTCATCAAAACTATTTCACATTATCGACTAAAGCACATCACAAGTATCATACTATAGTCTCTAGACAATAACAGTCGAAAGGAATCAAACGATATAACATCCCACAATCAGAAGGGATTTATGTCGAAATATTCACCTACTGATGCGGAGGGGGTCTACTCGATATCTAGTATGGGAGATATTTACGTATTATAGACGTCCTCATGGATAACTGTCCTATTACCATATGGTACATTTCTCAGCTAGAGGGATCGCCATAGTATGACCCTCTATACTCTATTTGCCAGGTTAGTATTTAACAGTGAACGAATATGACTGCGATCAATACCGAATGATGGTTTGGACGACGGTTTGTCCACGTCATCTGATATGTTCGCTGCCCCTCGTTTGCTTGGAGTACAGTTGAATCACAGTTTGGCACATCCTCTTGGTCAAGGTCATACCGAACAGCAGAGGTTTATAACAGTATAACCCCGAGTGGGTAGAAAGCGCAATAGGTTACTTGAATCTGGCTCCAAGTCCAACTGATGATACCCTAACATGACGTTTAATTTACTGAAGAGCTTACTACCGTGCATCTTTTGAAAAAAAATTCGAATCCGAGGTGTTATTATCGAATCACGGCCTCATTAACCCAGGGCATATCCACGCATAATTGGATCTCTCAAGAATGGTTTTGTCAGAATAACCAGTTCTTTGAATATTACTTCTAGTCTGGTCTCAAATCATTGAATCACATATTTCTATCAACTCTGAATACACGTGACTAATTGTGTAGCAGACCGAACGTTACAATGTGAATTTTTCCCGCATAGCCTTCAATTTCCCCCTTATTTCCCCTTTCCCCTTTATTTGTCAAATAGAGTTCAAATATTGCAGGCTTATGGCTTATTCCGTAAGCAAGGGCCTTTGGTGGCCGAGTGGTCTAAGGCGTTTCACTGGTGATCGCTAGCCTCACACCACTGAACTGGCACGGGTTCGAGCCCCGCTGGTGCATCTGTGAACGTTTGTCAGATACTTGCCGACGGGCGGTGGTTCTCTACGGGTACTCCGGCTTCATCTACCGTCAAAACTGAATGTCGCCATATGAGTGAAACAACGTAATCATTCACTGAACATCTTTAATAATAATTCTCTTTCATAACTAGTTTCAAACATTTATGTTAACTCATTAACGGGTAACTTGCCTGGAAAATCGGTAACATTCACATACAGGACAAACTCTGATGTCTGTGATTCGCCATGCACAGCATTGGTAACTGTAACGGTGTAGTTTCCCCCATCTTTCACGGCTATATTTGTCAGAGTTAGTGTAGATGCGACACCCTGTACACTGACTGTTACCCCATGTAAGGATAAACGGACATGCTTAAACTCTTCCTTATGTTGACTAAGATGCTGATCGTCTTCGGACTTCCTCCAGTCAACTTGTGTATGAGTAGGATGGGAGTAGAAGGCGACAAATATTTCTGCCGTGCCGCCCAGTCTTACAGTAACTGAACTCTTCTGCTCTTGTTCATAAATTGCAGGAGCTGTCAATAAAAAGGAAGACCCACACATTTCAACGAAATAAATATGCTGGATTGGGAATATGCGTCCCACTTAATCATTTCCCAAGCCGTTCAAACAATGTTTTGCGCTAATTGGGTCACATCCTCGATGCCGTTGTTGAGACCACTGGGAGCGAAAAATCGATTCAAATAGAGTGGGAAGATGGTGAAGAGACGAAATAAGAATACAATTGAGCATATATAGTGCTGAATCGTATAATACGACACAGATGTGGAAATCTGGCTTGGGGCAGAGAAATAAAGGGAGAATATACCGCTGGTCATTTTCATGGCAGATGGTTTATTTCCCGATTCGACGAAAGTCCGTGCCACCTTTTACGTCACATATATTGAAGTATAGAGGGTACCGGTATGTACACAGAGCCCATATTCGGAGATCGACCCTCTGGCAAAAAGACCTCTACATCCGGTCTAATCAAACTTTTTATGCTTATTAATATAAATATTATATATATATACCAACACCACAACCATCTTAGCTGGCCCTCATTTCTTGCTTCAAAGACTTGCATTTAAGTCACAAACTATTGTCGTTTGTCTTGGTACAGTACACCACTAAATTGACGATTTCCTAATGTGAACATCCCTCGAATCATGAGTGGATCCTATCCAAAGAATTTGGATACAAACAAAGGAATTTAATTGGACGAACGACTGATACAGGTTCCAGTTGTTTAACCAGTCAGCAGAAGTGTAGTATAACTTACTCTCGGGGACAATCAACACCCGTCTCTCTTGTAAGGCTCCGATATTATCGGACACTATACAAGCATAATGACCCATATCTTCATACGTGACTGCTGGCAGCTGTAGCCTGCTAGCATTTGAAGTCAACGTCATAACATTTGAAGTCAACGTCCTTATCCGTTGTCCTCCAAACCACTGTTCCCACTGAATATGGCAACACGGTAACGGACCTCGATGATCTTCCACAGTACAAGTCAGCACGCTACTGTTGTTGTTGTTGTTGTAGACCAGAGATATGCCAGGAGGGTCTGAAACATAAATTGCCGAGGGAAAGTTCACAATATTGACCGCATCTAAACGATGTCTTAATTTCTAGCATATAGTACGTATAATGGTTAGAATATTTCAGCGGGCTCTCTCGTCCCTGACATGTCAGACACCAACATGTTTTTCTTTGCGGAATTGATACAGGGCAAATAAACGTTGCGTTTAATGGCTTTCTGTATATGGTGAGATTCTGCTGGTGGACGTTTCGTCCCCGAGGCTTGCCCTCTGTACAAATCATTGTGATTGTAGATTTGTGACTTGTAAGCATGGTAGAGAATAAAGCGCTTGGTCGGCGTCGGGCATCACAGCTATTTGTCCGAATACGAATTTGCTTCCAATAAAAAAAATTCGTTTGGGCAGTTTTTGACTATCTGGCGGTCACATATTTCATCATTTTTCAACAGATGACTTGATAGGGCTATTACATCATCGCCCTCAAATATTTGTATCTAATACCGCTGAAGTTGGTGTTAGGGGCCGCGTGGTCGTGCCATTCAATATGTCCACATACACAGCTACAATAAAAGCATGGCTGGGATACGAATCATCACAGGGATCACTCATGTTTTTAGAAATATACATTCAGTATATTTGTCGGTGGGGTCATATGACCTCTTGTCAGTAATCCGACATCGCTTCCCACAACCCTTTTAAAGTTGTGTTTAATTGCGTCTTATGCTGTATATGGTGAGATTCTGCTGGAGGACGACGGTTGTTCTTGACTATCTGGCGATCACATATTTCATCATTTTCCAACAGATGAATTGATAGGGTTATTACATCATCGCTCTAAAATATTTGTATCCAATACCTCTCAAGCCGGTGCTAGGGGCCGTGTGATCATGCCATTCAAGATTTACACATGAACAGCTACCATAAAAGCGTGACTGGGATACAAACATAACAGGTATCACTCTTGGTTCTTATGATACAGTATATTTGTCTGTGGGATCATATGGCTTCTTGTCAGTACGCCGACATCGTTTTCCACCATCCTTTTACCGTTGCGTTTATTTGTTTTAAACCAAGGAAATAAATGATTTACATAGAGGTACCGGTACTTAGTATTTCCAAGCTGTAGGACGTTCATTGGCTAATCCCCAGTTATAGATTCCCGTACACCCGAGGGGAAACATTCAAATTTGTAATTTGTAATGGTTCAGATAACATAGTTCTGGTTCAGTGTACCTGCATCTTGCAGTCGTTATATCCATATCTTATTGCTTGATTGAATTCATTCCTTCGCACTACAGGTGAACATCGATATGAACCTCTGAACAGAGTTGTCTCTCATTATGTCGGAAGTTAACATGTCATAAGGGAGACAACCTTTTAAAGGCTGCATCGATGTTTGAATTAGCCAGGTTTGCATGGTTAGATTCTTGGTATGTATTTTAGAATAGGTTAACCAGAAGACTATGCTGTGAAGTCATGTGGCTCTGTCAGTATGTCGGCACCTCTTCCCACTTCCCTTATATGCGTTGTAATTTTTACCTGTATATGGCGAGATTCTGCTGGTGGACGTTTCGTCCCCGAGGCCCGCCCCCTGTACAGACCTTTCGGTCTTTGATATATGTTGGCATTGTGGGAAGTTGATGCTGGGTCGACATCGGGCCTTACAGACTAGTCTTTTGTGTTAAATGCCGTCATTTTCATCTGACGACGATACAGCTCACCAATCCCCAGTGTATGAGTTGTCACAGCGACACAGCTCACCAATTACCAATATACGAGTTGTCAGAGCATTTCCATCATAGCTCTCTAGATTTGTATCTAATACCGCTTATGCCGGTGCTAGGGTCCGTGTGGTCATGTCATCCAAGTTGCCACATGAACAGGTAAAAATAAAAGCGTATCTGAGATACAAAACATATCACGAATCGTTGGATTCTTGGTATGTGCTTTAGAATAGGTTAACCAGAAGACTATACTGTGAAGTCATGTGGCTCTGTCAGTACGTCGGCACCTCTCCCCACTTCCCATATATGCGTTGTAATTGTTCGTTTTTACTCGACAGGTGTAAAACTACGAATTTCTGTCGAACAAACCTCAGCCTTGA
Organism: Hanleya hanleyi; assembly: GCA_036873755.1. Taxonomy (NCBI): domain Eukaryota; kingdom Metazoa; phylum Mollusca; class Polyplacophora; order Lepidopleurida; family Hanleyidae; genus Hanleya; species Hanleya hanleyi. Next base: position 19,410 of record JAVTVY010016880.1, on the reverse strand, counting down.
ATTTGATTTTTGTGATCAAGTGACTTCTGTACCACGATGTTAGATGTTACAATACTCACACCGCACAATAAGGCGCACACAAGTGCTAACCGGGCTAGCCTCGCTATTTCTGGCATGGCAACAGTATACCCCTGCTGCTGACCTCTGTACGTCCTTTATGGTGTACACAGATGACCTGGCCAGTACGGATACTGTGTTCCACTCAAACTCTGGCGGAGGATTGCCCTCGGCTCTACACTTCAACGTGACAGTCTCATTTTCCATAACAGTGTGACGACCTTCAACTGTCACGGGACCTAGGACTGATTAAAATAGACGAAAGTTTGTAGACATATTAAAGATATATATATTGTAGAATATAAAAATAATAGCAATTGTAATACTACTACTAGTAGTAGTAGTAGTAGTAGTAGTAGTAGTAGCAGTTGTTGTTGACAATAGTAAATAATTATAAGTTGACCAGCCGTTCCTTTAGAGAACAACATTCAGGGTCAATTTCTTTGATAGGCATTTAGAAGTCGGCGTATATAACACAATGCTATTCTATGGATAACAGATGACTTGATAAGGTTATTACATCATCGCTCCAAAATATTTGTATCTAATACCGCTCAAGCCGGTGCTAGGGGCCGTGTGATCATGCCATTCAAGATTTACACATGAACAGCTCCCATAAAAGCGTGGCTGGGATACAAACATTACAGGGATCACTCTTGGTTCTTATGATGTTCTTTTTTTAGAAATATACAGTATATTTGTTTGTGGGGTCATATGGCTTCTTGTCAGTACGCCGACATCGTTTTCAACCATCCTTTTACCGTTGCGTTTATTTGCTTTAAACCAAGGAAATAAATGATATACATAGAGGTATAGCTCCACAGCAATAAAGAAGTTGTTATCCATAGAATAGCATTGTGTTATTCAGGGTCAAGTTTCGCAGTACTGTTTCCGAATGTTCTGGTATGCGGGAATAAGTTCAAACTTTTTCTGAAAGATTTCACTGTAAAAAGGCGAATCCAATAATTGATACCACAAGGCGAACGTATATTCTAATTTCGATTGTGGAGATGATCTGTACAAACTTGTTTCAAGTCATTCGCTGTCGTCAAACTGTCAGATTCAGATTACAGTGTACATTTATCAGATGTACACATTTATGAAGATATAAATTCATTTGTTTCCAAGCTAAAACGCTTGACGGAGAACTGTCATTATGGTAAATCGTTGGCAGTGTGGCGACGGGACAGGATTGTAGCTGGGAGAGACGGGACAGGATTGTAGCTGGGAGAGACGGGACAGGATTGTAGCTGGGAGAGACAGGATAGGATTGTAGCTGGGAGAGACGGGACAGGATTGTAGCTGGGAGAGACGGGACAGGATTGTAGCTGGGAGAGACGGGACAGGATTGTAGCTGGGAGAGACGGGACAGGATTGTAGCTGGGAGAGACGGGACAGGATTGTAGCTGGGAGAGACGGGACAGGATTGTAGCTGGGAGAGACGGGACAGGATTGTAGCTGGGAGAGACGGGACAGGATTGTAGCTGGGAGAGACGGGACAGGATTGTAGCTAGGAGAGACGGGACAGGATTGTAGCTGGGTTTATTAAACGAATCGATCAGACAGCGGTTCTCCAAAAAAACGGGATGCCTTACATTTGATAAGGCACATAAAATAGATCTAACGTATGGAACAGCAACCCGAGAAGCCAAAACACTAAAAAAGTTACCTCCAAGTAGTATTAGTCAGATGATCCCAGTAAGAGGGCAATTGCCCGCTAATGTTTCTGTCGGTGATGGGGAACCGACGGAACTATACCTCTTCATAGTCCAAGGTACAGGACCATCGTTAAAAGGCAGAGACTGGCCCGAACAGCGAAATTCATGCGAAAACCTGACCAGAAAATTAATTCCATCACCAGTGACCTCGATCTGATTGCCGATCAATTTACTTGAGCAATTCCCACAGGTAATCCAGACGGATTGGAACATCTGAAAGGTATACATGTCAGCACTGACTTGATCGATGACACTAACATTATATTATGCAAATCAAGACCTGCTGCTGTCGCTCTTATTTATGTATACTGTGATTGTTGTTTATTTTAATTTGGGGCTAATGCCGTTATATGGAATAGGTCTTTGGATTATGTACGCAGAAATTCTTTAATGGACGACGGCTGAATACTGAATGACGGACTAGACGCTCGTATCCGCGATAAAGTAGAAGCTGAAATCGACAAGTTGAAAACAGAAGGCATCATTTAAAAAGTGAAATACTCACCAGTCGTTCCGGTTGTGAAGCCTAATGGAGATATATGGTTATGTGGTGAATACAAAGTCACCATCAATCGCTATGCCAACCCGAATACCTACCCCATTCAAATATGGAGGCATTACTGGCCAACTTGAACGGCAAGCAAGACTTTTCAAAGCTTGGCCTACACCAAGCGTACCAACAACTGGGACTAGACGAAGCGTCGCGGCCCTTGACCATGATAATGACAATCAAGGGTTTGTACAAGTATCGGCGCCTTCCATATGGAATAAACACGACCCCTTCTATTTCCAACGAGTAACAGAGCCTACACTGAAAGGTATTCCAGGAGTATTTTCTTACTTCGATGACATCCTGGTGACAGCCCCTGACCGAGACGACCACATGCATAACAATTTAGGCGTGTCCTGAAGACACCAGAGCACGCAGGTGTTTTCTTACAGTATGACAAACGCAAATCGTTCTTGTCGGAAGCCTAATACTTCGACAAATAGTCGGGCAGCACCCAACTGTTGAGAAAGTTCGCTCCATTCATAATGCACGCCCACTGCAAAACGTCACGGAACTTCGAGCATATGTAGGACTCTTGACCCGTTAAACCAAATTCTTGCCAAGCCTAGCAAACAGAGAAGGTCTTCTCTCCATCACCTCCCCTGACCAGTGATATGTTGTTAGTATATCACGAGCCAACTATGTTAGCATGAGGCACATCTTCCTACGGCATTGAAGCAGCGCTCCAAAAAAAAAATGAACAACCGAACGCATACGTTCAAGAACAATGTTCAACGCAGCTATTCTCAAACAGGATAGGATGATTGACAATCATTTCGGAGTCACGGTCCACTGCTGAATCTCCACAAATCGCCGCGTCACGCATCGAGATATGAGCATGGTTCTGTCGTCTTTCCATTATCCAATACCCAATAAGACGAACAGCAATGTCGATGGGCTGTCGTGCCTATCATTACAGTAGATGCCAACTGCAAAATGTTCTACTTTTCGTCTTGGAGGGTTAGTCTAATCGAATTAATCAGGTCCTTGGTGTGGACATAAACTCTACCTCGGCAGACAAGAGGAGATTAATATTGAACAAGAATGATTACTTTGGGAAAGAAGGGTAATTCTTTCCACATCACTGAGGCCAGCACGTCTCTAAGAACTCCACACTGAACACTCGGACATAGTACGCATGATTTCGGTAGCACTGATAATCATTTGGAGGTCACTGATGGATACCGAGATTGAAGATGTTGCGGGAGGTGGCATCGACTGTCATCAAGCTGCCTACAGCTTGGAAATGGCGTCTAATCCCTTGGGAAAAGCTACACATATAGAATTTGTTGGGCCATTCGTGAACAGATATTTTTTGCCTGGAGGCAGATAAAGTAACATTAGTAGTATATAGCAAGCATTAACCCGCGGGTTGACCTTTGACCTCAGAAATTTGCATATCACGTGACAGAGGTCAAAGGTCATTGAGTGCACTTGAGTTGACCTGTATCCTTTCATCTCGTCTTTAACCTTGGATTATGTTGAAACATGTTAGGATTGGAGTTTTTCCATCACGTGCGCATGTGTATGACGTCACTTCCGGTCTGGGTGAATGGGGCGTGACCTGTGAACATGATAGGACATGTACTGACCTGTCTGTGGGGGTTTCCCCTACAATGTCGTTCACCTTCGTGTTTTTTCGGTGAGGTGCGAAGGGTACGTTCGTGTCTTTTCGGGGAGGTCCGTGGGAACATGATAGGCCATGTACTGACCTGTCTGTGGGTTTTTTCCCGCCAGAATTTCGCTGTCGTCTGCTTGGGGTTGTCACGTGCCGAACACCTGGCTCACGGGGAGATCAGGTGATAGTTCAAGGTCATATTGAATGATAGCAATGCGTGTACTGACCTGTTCATCCGTGGTTTACATTGTCACGGAGGTGTCCGAAGAGACACGGAGGTTACCGAAGATGTCACGGAGGTCACCGAAGAGACACATGATAGGCCATGTACTGACCTGTCTGTGGGGTTTTTCCCGCCAGAATTTCGCTGTCGTCTGCTTGGGCTGGGGGTTGTCACATGCCGAACACCTGGCTCCCCGAATTGCAACATTGTTGCACGTTCGCTACAATGTTGCGGCATCGTGAACCACTGGTCTGGTGCCTATGTGTCTGCGTGAGTGAGTTCACGCGCCGAACACCTGGCTCTCCGAATTGCAACAATGTTGCACGTTCGCTACAATGTTGCGGCGACCGTAAACACCTGGTCTGGCGTCTGCGTGAGTGAGCTCACGTGCCGAACACCTGGCTTCCCGAGATCAAGGCATGTCCATGAGTATATAGAGGGCTGAGGGTATGTCTGACTGTATGGAATGCATGTATTGACTTGTGTCTGGGTTTTTTCCATCACGGGGAGTGCGCAGGTGTATGACGTCACTTCCGGTCTGCGTGAATCGGGCGTGACCTGTGTATGACTGTATGGGATGTACTGACTTGGTTCTGGGGTTTTTCTATCATTCGGCGGTCACGTGATTAGGAGTGCATGTGCGGACTTGTATGCCGTCCATTCATTTGAGTCGGGGACTTGGGGTCCCTACGGAAGGATTTTGCAAATCATGGGTGGGTGTATGTAAAATGAGGATTTGTCTCGAAAATATAAAAAGCGGAACACGGACTTTACCTCTAAAATAGGGGAAAACCCCTATCAACTCTATCCCAAAGGGCTAATATCGGTCCCTGGCTTATCGGGTTCTGCCTGGAGTGGGTGTATGTAAAATTAGGATTTGTCCCGAAAATATAAAAAGCGGAACACGGACTTTACCGCTAAAATAGGGGAAAACTCCTATCAACCCTATCCCAAAGGGCTAATATCGGTCCCTGGCTTATCGGGGTCTGCCTATCAAGTCATGGGTGGGTGCATGTGAAATGCGGATTTGCCCCCGAAAATATAAAAAGCGGAACACGGACTTTACCTCTACAATAGGGGCTTGTATTATACAATATACGGGAAAATGCCTGTATGGGGTATGGGGGGTTGTAATTTTGTTTGTCAGTGGGATCCGACTGGACTAATGTATCGTCCGTTTTCATGATTTTGCGCTGGCCGTAGTATAGAAAGCAGGCATTCTGGGGATTCGTGGAGGTTTGTTGAGTGATTGAGGGCCCATACCTGGTCAAATGGACCGTGTGGGGTATCAGTTTTACATCCGGGTCCTCATCTTACATTTAGGAGTAGTATAGAAAGCAACAATTTTGGGGCCTCATCTCCGAGCTCCGAGCTCCGACTACTGCCTCATCCCCGAGCTCCGAGCTAACCTCGTCGTTACGCCTTAACGCCGTCGTTACGCCTTACGCCCGTTGTTACGCCTTAACGCCCTAGCATAACGCCTTGACGCCATGATATACACAGATGAAAGAAAAACAACAACAAGGATGAGAGATGAGAGAACAACAACAACAACATGTTTTTTTTCATACGGTTTATTCTCCCCTCCAGTACAGCATACCCCCGCGTTGGGTGTGTTTACAATTCAAGAAGACTCTTGTCCAATCAAAGGCAGCCATTTGGCGCTGTATCAGTCATATTCGTATTGCCCGTTACTGCGTTAGATGTATTCTCGGCTGCCCTTGTCCAATCAGAAGTCTCCGTTTCAGAAACTTTCATCTTTGCTCGGTGTGACCTAATCGTCGTCGGGCAGGCCTGGATATTGTTCGGGCAGCATGTCCTGAAAGAGTTGTTTGCGCATCCTGATCGCATTTTCCAGGGCCTCAGTGGGTGGTAGCCCCATATCCTCTTCCAAGTGACGCTTGGTCTTCATGATGGACCTGTGCGTGGGGTCGCCTTTCATTTCAAGCGGTAGTAAGGTATACTGTTCATAGATCGCCATGGCTGTTTTCCTGATGCAGGGGCGCATTTGGGTGTACGCCTGTTGTAAGTTATCCTTCCGGCGTTCTCGATCGCTGCAGCATGAGTATTGATAGCTGCTGTCACAATACGATCCCAGAAGGAAGGTTCTGCCTCACTTTCCTGGTATGTAGGCTGACTATCTGAGGTCAAGCTCTCCGTATCAGCATATAGACTCTCAGCAATCTCACTTTCCTGGGATGTAGGCTGACTACCTGAGGTCAAGGTCTCCTTATCAGTAGATAGACTCTCATCAATTTCTGTATCGGCTTCTTGTGCCTCGGAGTCTTCAATCCATTGTATATTTTTCTCGTGTCGCATCATATCGTAACGTCTGGTGAACGTGCGTTGGCACTATAAGCCATATTGATGGTTGAACGTCGACTGTGCGTGTTTTGGCAATACACTTGCTTTTATAGACAGTAACGCCCGTCAACGCTTAGCTTAACGCTTCAACGCCCTGGTGAACTAGCTCAGAAGCCCTGATTTTCATGGAATTGCCACCAATACATCGAAATGCAGTAACGCCCGTCAACGCCCGTAGTTACGCCTTAACGCCCGTCTCAACGCCCGTCAACACCCGTCGTTACGCCTTAACGCCCGTCTCAATACCTTAACGTCCTATCTTTACGCCTTACCGCCCGTCTCAGCGCCTTAACGAGCGATAAATGGCCTTTGGAGGCCGATTAACCTTTAAACTCTGAGTGCACTTTCGGTCACGTGACCGGAAGTGACTTTTGACCAGGTGACCGGAAGTGACCAACCCGGATGTACCCGGATGTAAAAGTCCCCAAATGTAAAAGTGCCCGGATGTTCAATTCACTTCGCCCACTGGAAAATCTCCTCCCTCCTCGTGCAAAGATCACACGCGGCCAAGGGTACACCTCCATGGCAGGTCAGGCATCGCTGGCGATGGTAGCGGAGATCTCCGGGCTCTCCCCTGGTTGAGCTGTAACCCACACTGAAGAAATCATCTATCATTTCCATAGTTATGGGCGGGTATCTTTTGGTAACTCGTTTGGGGAGTCGAGCGGGAACCGGCACCTTTTCGTCAATCTTCAACGATTGCTCGTCTGTCTTGGAATTGGCTGGCTTTTCCATTTGATCGGGTCCGGTACAGGTTGTGAGAAATGTACATCTAACATGCGTGTTTCCGTATTTATAGTTAGAGGGTAGGTGACCGTCCTAGCGACCCATCAGAAGCCATCATTTTCGTTAAGGCGCTGAGACGGGCGTTAAGGCGTAAAGATAGGGCGTTACGGTATTGAGACGGGCGTTAAGGCGTAACAACGGGTGTTGACGGGCGTTGAGACGGGCGTTAAGGCGTAACGACGGGCGTTGACGGGCGTCACTGCATTTCGATGTATTGGTGGCAATTCCATGAAAATCAGGGCTTCTGAGCTAGTTCACCAGGGCGTTGAAGCGTTAAGCTAAGCGTTGACGGGCGTTACTGTCTATAAAAGCAAGTGTATTGCCAAAACACGCACAGTCGATGTTCAACCATCAATATGGCTTATACTTGCTCTGAGTACCAACGCACGTTCACCAGACGTTACGATATGATGCGACACGAGAAAAATATACATGGGATTGAAGACTCCGAGGCACAAGAAGCCGATACAGAAATTGATGAGAGTCTATCTACTGATAAGGAGGGCTTGACCTCAGATAGTCAGCCTACATCCCAGGAAAGTGAGATTGCTGAGAGTCTATATACTGATACGGAGAGCTTGACCTCAGATAGTCAGCCTACATACATGTACCAGGAAAGTGAGGCAGAACCTTCCTTCTGGGATCGTATTGTGACAGCAGCTATCAATACTCATGCTGCAGCGGTCGAGAATACCGGACAGGATAACTTACAACAGGCGTACACCCAAATGCGCCCCTGCATCAGGAAAACAGCCATGGCGATCTATGAACAGCATACCTTACTACCGCTTGAAATGAAAGGCGACCCCACGCACAGGTCCATCATGACGACCAAGCGTAACTTGGAAGAGGATATGGGGCTACCACCCACTGAGGCCCTGGAAAATGCGACCAGGATGCGCAAACAACTCTTTCAGGACATGCTGCCCGAACAATATCCAGGCCTGCCCGATTAGGTCACACCGAGCAAAGATGAAAGTTTCTGAAACGGCGACTTCTGATTGGACAAGAGCAGCCGAGAATACATCTAACGCAGTAACGGGCAAGAACGAATATGACTGATACAGCGCCAAATGGCGGCCTCTGATCGGACAAGAGTCTTCTTGAATTGTAAACATACCCAACGCGGGGGTATGATGTACTGGAGGGGAGAATAAACCGTATGAAAAAAATCATGATGTTGTTGTTCTCTCATCTCTCATCCTTGTTGTTGTTTTTCTTTCATCTGTGTATATCATGGCGTCAAGGCGTTATGCTAGGGCGTTAAGGCGTTATGCTAGGGCGTTAAGGCGTAACGACGGGAGCTCGGAGCTAGGGGATGGAGTAGTCGGGAGCTCGGAGCTAGGGGATGGAGTAGTCGGGAGCTCGGAGCTCGGGGATGAGGCAGGCAGGGGCTCGGAGCTCGAAGCTCGGGGCCCCAAAATTGTTGCTTTCTATACTACTCCTAAATGTAAGATGAAGACCCGGATGTAAAACTGATATCCCACACGGTCCATTTGACCAGGTATGGGCCCTCAATCACTCAACAAACCTCCACGAATCCCCAGAATGCCTGCTTTCTATACTACGGCCAGCGCAAAATCATGAAAACGGACGATACATTAGTCCAGTCGGATCCCACTCACAAACAAAATTACCCCCCCCCCCCCCCCATACCCCATACAGGCATTTTCCCGTATATTGTATAATACAAGCCCCTATTGTATAGGTAAAGTCCGTGTTCCGCTTTTTATATTTTCGGGGGAAAATCCACATTTTACATGCACCCACCCATGACTTGATAAGCAGACCCCGATAAGCCAGGGACCGATATTAGCCCTTTGGGATAGGGTTGATAGGAGTTTTTCCCTATTTTAGCGGCAAAGTCCGTGTTCCGCTTTTTATATTTTCGGGACAAATCCTAATTTTACATACACCCACTCCAGGCAGAACCCGATAAGCCAGGGACCGATATTAGCCCTTTGGGATAGAGTTGATAGGGGTTATCCCATATTTTAGAGGTAAAGTCCGTGTTCCGCTTTTTATAGTTTCGAGACAAATCCTCATTTTACATACACCCACCCATGACTTGCAAAATCCTTCCGTAGGGACCCCAAGTCCCCGACTCAAATGAATGGACGGTATACAAGTCCGTACATGCACTCCTAATCACGTGACCGCCGCATGATGGAAAAAACCCAGAACCAAGTCAGTACATCACATAGGGTCATACCCAGGTCACGCCCGATTCACGCAGACCGGAAGTGACGTCATACACCTGCGCACTCCCCGTGATGGAAAAACCCCAGACACAAGTCAATACATGCATTCCATACAGTCAGACATACCCTCAGCCCTCTATATACTCATGGACATGCCTTGATCTCGGGGAGCCAGGTGTTCGGCACGTGAGCTCACTCACGCAGACGCCAGACCAGGTGTTTACGGTCGCCGCAACATTGTAGCGAACGTGCAACATTGTTGCAATTCGGAGAGCCAGGTGTTCGGCACGTGAACTCACTCACGCAGACACGTAGGCACCAGACCAGGTGTTCACGATGCCGCAACATTGTAGCGAACGTGCAACAATGTTGCAATTCGGGGAGCCAGGTGTTCGGCATGTGACAACCCCCAGCCCAAGCAGACGACAGCGAAATTCTGGCGGGAAAAACCCCACAGACAGGTCAGTACATGGCCTATCATGTGTCTCTTCGGTGACCTCCGTGACATCTTCGGTAACCTCCGCGTCTCTTCGGGCACCTCCGTGACAATGTAAACCACGGATGAACAGGTCAGTACACGCATTCTTATCATTCAATATGACCTTGAACTATCACCTGATCTCCCCGTGATGGAAAAACCCCAAATACAAGTCAGTACAGGCATCCCATCAATGGACCCGGATATAGGGCAATCCTTGCGAACGTGCAACAATGTTGCAATTCGGGGAGCCAGGTGTTCGGCACGTGACAACCCCAAGCAGACGACAACGAAATTCTGGCGGGAAAAATCCCACAGACAGGTCAGTACATGGCCTATCATGTTCCCACGGACCTCACCGAAAAGACACGGACGTACCCTTCGCACCTCACCGAAAAAACACGAAGGTGAACGACATTGTAGGGAAAAACCCCACAGACAGGTCAGTACATGTCCTATCATGTTCACAGGTCACGCCCCATTCACCCAGACCGGAAGTGACGTCATACACATGCGCACGTGATGGAAAACCCCCAACCCTAACATGTCTAAACATGATCCAAGGTCAAAGACGAGATGAAAGGATACAGGTCAACTCAAGTGCACTCAATGACCTTTGACCTCTGTCACGTGATATGCAAATTTCTGAGGTCAAAGGTCAACCCGCGGGTTAACGCTTGCTATATACTACTAACATTGATGATTCAAGTCATAGCTGTCACTACGTTCAAACATTTGAAATAGTTGTTTGCAATCTTCCGCATTCCGAACATATTGTCGTGTTTGATAGCTTAAGTTCCTCGAGGAATTTCAACAATTCCTGAAACTAAATGCGATTCGACAAACCTTGACGAAGCCGGTACATCTGGCGCCAAATTTTGAATAGGACTGCGTAGCCGAAAGTTTCAAGATGGCAAATCAACCTGGAGATATGGATGAAAAACTCCGTCGTTTCCTGTTATCGAACTGTACTAAAACACATTCTACTACGGGTAAAAATCAGCTTGTGGACTTCTGATGAAGCTTTCTCTGAGAACGTGACTTACCACAGTGTCGCCATTCATTGACTCCAGACCAATCTCAGTAAACTCAGATATAATATCACGGAATATTATATCTGAATTCAGCCCTATATAAATCCCGTGCGAGCTGAAACTACTAATGTTAGCCAATCAGATGGATAGCTGGTTGTAACTATTTCAAAATCACGCCCACTGTAATTACACACGGTAGCTCGTGGTCTAATATATAAACATTATCCTGAAACAGTTTCCAAATATGGCATCATTCCAGACAGGGTCCGTAAACATCAAAGAGTTTATTCCCGCCGAAAAGTCTGGCTTTGTTAGGGGTAGAAAATATCAAAAGATTGTGTCGTGCGAAGATGTTAATCTCCTTGAAGTAAACGTCAATCATTGTCAGAGCGAAAAGGTTGAAATGGTCGTGATTGGCTTATTATGGGATCTCGTAGAATATCGGCGAACAGTTCGCACGAAGTTTTCATAGTGGTTACATCTAGATGGTATTCCCCTGATTTACCATCTTGGTTTACCTAGATTGACCCCAGACGATCCACCAGCTGATGAAAAACGAACCATGTACAAAATGCGAGGCTGAGCTCAACCCTTTGAAAAATGGGAGGGCCTGAATCCCTGAACGATTCAAGGCAAAACAAATTCAGGACAATTTCCCTTTCAGAGAATGTGTCTTTGTCTTAGGGTGGTGAAAGTCACTCTCTTTTTTGCTGTCAACGAGGGAAGGGATGTATCAAATTTTAAAAGAGAGATTTTTCAAGATTAGTCATCACATTTTGTTCAATAAGTTTCTCAAGTTGTTTGCCGTAGAAATGGTTTGTCATCTTGTAATAATAGATAGCTCAAATTCACAAGATTAAATCTTTGGATCACGATCTATTAGAGAAAATGCGAAAATATATGATGACCTAACTGATGACGAATTTTTAATTGTTCCGTTTATGCAAGCTCCGCCGAGAAAGCTGAATGATAATTTTAATACGAAAAAAAATGTTTGAGAACCTCTGAAGATATAAAAGGCAATCATTGAAGAAAAACGGCGAAAATTCAACTTTTAAGTTACAACCAAATTTCAGCCATTTTATATGTACGCATGATGCCCTGCTCCAGAGGTTATGCAAATGGAATCAGAATTCTCCAATTTAATAAGCTACGAAGTGGCAAGGTTTTCAGCTCGCAAATTTCTTCATTCCGGAGAACTAAGGATACGATCACTAAGAGGGTGGGTGAGGAATCACCCCCTTTCCCCCCAACTCCCAAGCCAGATAAGATTGAGCAAAATTCGCAAAGGCAAAGCATGCTGACTGTTCAACAGGATTATACTTACACGTGACATTTAATGTTGCTGTGTCACCAACAGAACTAATCACACTACCATTGATATAATAGTTGATGGCCGTACATGTTATGATGTTACCATTCATGGAACTGTCTGGGGTCAGGCTGAACGTACCGGTGTGGGCCACAATGTTTTCAGCAATCTTCCAAATATATCGAGGTGGAGGGTTCGGGCTGCCACTTACGGAACAAGTTAAAGTTTTGTATTTTCCAGAAGATACGGTCACCTGTCCTTCGCTAGATTCAAGAATCCTTGCTTCAGTGACGCGAACTGAAAAATGAATTATCATCCAACAGCAATTAAGGCTATACATAGATGATCTCCAATGAGTGTCTCATCATATACAATTCTTTAAACTCGAGCTGGAAATAAATATTACGCATAAAGGTACGTGTACGCATAGGGTATAGGCCTAAATATGTAGGCCTAAAGTACCTTTCGGTACACTGGATAAAAAACTCTCTGAGGTTCAAATTCTGAAGTTAAAGAACTAATTGTTTGGCGGTTGTAGCTGTAGTAGAACAGTTTATATAAAGCGCGTGTTACCGATGACTAATAAAACGCCTAAATTTAATTGAAGCTCGTTTCCTAAATGCCAAATGTGTTTTGGTCTTCACATGAACATCTGCAGTAAAAGCGAGGCTGAGATACTAACGCTTCGTCCGAGAATCCACCATATTCTCGGGTCTCGGGGCATGTGAGGTGCCAAGGGAAGCTTTCTTAGTCATATGCATGGGCGTCGCTAGGATTTTTCAAAGGGGGGTCAATTATCATAGCACTTTAGGCGAGGGTCCAGGGGCCGCCTAGGCCCCGGAAGCTCGGGGGTCCTGATCGCCGGAGATGCGTTCTAAGCGTTTTCCCGGAATTAAATCTGAACATAATGTATGCACATTTAGGGTTATATTATACAGCTCTGGGACCTTAGATGGCCTGAAATGCATTCTGAGCGATTTCCAACAATTAAACTAACACGTCATTTGAAAAATATCAGTTTTATAAGTAGTATACATAGAGTAAAACGGTAGGATAGCGCCTCACTGCGCATGCGCGGAGTTAATTTTTGGGTTGCCATAGGGGGGGTTCGCATACGTGAGTTAATTTTGTTGAGATGTGAGTGGGTGGGTTTAAAATGGCGGACGTTGAAAGTCCGCCATTTTGAACCCACCCACTCACTTGGGTGCACTGATTGACCTGGGATGTGAGTGGGTGGGTTTAAAATGGTGGCTGAGGGTGTTGTGTGTGTAAAATAAGGGTCCGCCATTTTGAACCCACCCACTCACCGGGGTGATTGAGTGCTATGTGAGTGGGTGGGTTCAAAATGGTGGCCGGTTATTTTCTCTGGGACGTTGAAAGTCCGCCATTTTGAACCCACCCACTCACTCGGGTGCACTGATTTGACCTGGGATGTGAGTGGGTGGGTTTAAAATGGTGGCTTTTGGTGTTGTGTGTGTAAAATAAGGGTCCGCCATTTTGAACCCACCCACTCACCGGGGTGATTGAGTGGGTGGGTTCAAAATGGTGGCCGTTTATTTTCTCTGGGACGTTGAAAGTCCGCCATTTTGAACCCACCCACTCACTCGGGTGCACTGATTTGACCTGGGAAGTGAGTGGGTGGGTTTAAAATGGTGGCTTTTGGTGTTGTGTGTGTAAAATAAGGGTCCGCCATTTTGAACCCACCCACTCACGGGGAAAACGTATAAAAGCAGTCGATTTTTAGGGAAAGGGTGTATTCAATTGCACTACTTTGTGGATCACTCTGACTTACCTGACCTGACCAGCCAGCCTGCCTGTTTCACCTCTAGTCTGCTTCACCTCTAGCCAGCCAGCCAGTCATCCAGTCAGCTTGCCTGTGTTGTATGGGCTGTGAACCTTTTACTTTTTTCACTTTTACCGGTGCCCATTCACCCTACTTTTACACCGTAGCAGTTGCTCATCAGCCTGAGCCTATAGTCATGGAGCCAACCGTGCAAGTGTCGCTTCGAAACAACCGTGTTCGCTTCATTGCTGAAATACAGCGTGTGGGTGAACTATGTGATTTCCTTATGCAGGAACACATACTCATGAAAGAGCATGTCGACGATATCATGGCCGAGAAAACTTTTTCAGGACAAAACAAAGCTCTCATCGACTTTCTACTGCGCCATGGCCCCTATGCATGTCTACTCTTGGTGGAGGGGCTGAAGATCACGGGAAATGACGAACTAGCACATTTATTGATAGCCGACGACGCCCTTCTAGCAGATGAGGCTATGTTAGTGGTGGACGAAGAGCGTACAGGTAGCAAACTTACTAGCCCAGAGAGTACTCCACCTGTTAAACGGGCTGGACGTGCCAAACGCCCTCGACTAACCCCGTTAGTAATACCTGTGGTTGAGACCCAGCAAGTGAAACAAGAACTTCCTCTGTCTGTCCAGGAGATCAACAATCTGATCGATGCGGCTCACCAGGCAGCTCACAAGGACATTTGGGAGCTCACACCCTATTTGACGGTCAGTGTCAAAGATGAAGAAGTGCATTTTAATGCAGCGGGCTTTAACGACAGACCTGGTAAGCATATAGCCATGAACTTGGACACCTGGCAAAAACTGGAGGCCCTTGATTACGCCATCGATGCGGTTATTCGTGACCAGGGGAATGACGAAGCGAAATTTCCTGTGGGTGACGACCTCTATGTGAGCTGTGCTTATTTCAATGACCAGCTCCTGGTGCATATTCGAAAATGGCGAAAAAGGTTAGATACACAAGAGCTGGTGGCTTGTCCTCAAGGGGTGACATTGAAATTAACGGCCTGGCGGGAGTTGCAGCGTCTAGCCAGTACAATTCGTCAAACTCTGGCCTATCAGGTGTCGCACTATATATATGAGAAATACATCGAGACAGTCCTGCAGCTCATCAGACCTCACATGAACACTCTGGTAGCCTCATACGAGTCCCTCACTGAAGCACTACAGGCTGTGACGGAGGCGCAAATTGCCACGGCAGTGGTAGCGGCTTGTCCTTCCAAAATCCCACGTGAAGAGATCGTGACGTACATCTATGTGCACCAAGGACGAAAAGATGATGATGAATTCAAACAAGTCTTGTTGACCAACTATTGAGAACAAGGAAAACATGTATTGAACTGGAGAGATTGTATTAAAAAAAATTCAGAGTTTTTTCACTGTTAATTGTATTAAAAAAATTCAATACTTACCTATAATTGTATTAAATTCAATTGTGAATACGTTCATTGTGTGTTAATAAAAATAGTAATTAAAAAATGTTTAGTGTTCATTTTTTCCTTTTTTTAATAGTCAAATAGCTCCAAAAACGTCTATTTCCATTCTTGCGCATGCGCAGAATGCTGATAGTTCAACCTACACCAGTCCATCAGATGGCCCTTCATCTCACCTTCACATTGATACCTCACTCGGCTCGATCGGGCCACTAGGGGCTCTCCTAGCTCCAAAAAGGCTATTTTGCAGATAAATGTCAACATCGGGTGTACGAAGATTTTTTTTTTTTTTTTTATTTTAGAGGTAGTGCGTCGAGTGAAGTATTAAATGGAAGCTGACGTGAAATGCTTCACATTGATACCTCACTCGACCCGATTGCACCACTAGGGGCTGCCCTAACTCCAAAAACGGTTATTTTGAAGATTGCGCATGCGCAGAATGCTTATAGTTCAACCTACACCAGTTCATCAGATGCTCCTTCACGTTACCTTCAATTTGATACCTCACTCGACCCGATTGGGCCATTAGGGACGCCTCTAACTCCAAAAAGGCTATTTTTGAAGATTCATATTTTTGATATCATCTTCGCGCATGCGCACAATTACCCTAATTCAAGCCCATACCCAGTCTATCAGAAGCATTTCACGTCAGCTTCCATTAGATAGCTTAGAAAAAATCTTCATTCACCGGATGTTGATATTTATTTTCAAAATAATCTTTTTTTGAGGTTAGAGGCGTCCCTAATGGTCCAATCGGGTCGAGTGAAGTATCATTGTGAAGCATTTCACGTCAGCTTCAATATCATACCTCACTCGACCCTCTACCTCAAAAATAAAATTTTGTTGACTTGACGTATGAAGATTTTTTTTGAAAAAAATTTTTTTTGGGGAAAAAGGATGAGGGACATTCTGGTGTTAGTTGGTGTGCTTAGGAAAGAAGTTTTCTCTTCCGGAAAGATGGGTTGGCCCTGAAAAGGGCCGTTGATAGCGTGATACGACACACTCAGGCGCGGAATATTCTCTTCACGCCTCCTACATGTTTTCTGCATATCGGACATTTTATTTTCAAATGGCACTCGCCGGCATCAATGCATCGACACATCGCACCTTGACACGTCAGTGTTACCCAGCAATCCTTACATAGGCAAAGATGTCCACAAGGTAACACGGCGTACCCACATTCCTCCTCCGCACAGATACTGCATCGTGTTTTTTTTCTTCGACACGGCGTTCTTTCTTGAGTATGGTAATTTGCGCTTCCATTCCATTCAGGGTCGTCTCCATCCCATCCAGCCCTCTCTGCATGACCATAATCTGTTCATTGAGTTGGATTATCTCGACTTGGTGGCGACAGGGTTGTGGTGTTTCTGCCGCTGAAATTGTGGGAGTTTCGACAATGGTAGGAGGTCCGGCTGTAGGGTGTTCAGTCCTTATACTTTCAGTGTAGACAGGCGGTGTCATCGTGGTTGTTGTGGGAGGTCTACTAGAATTTAGCCAGGGCAGCTCGTCTTGTTCTTCACCTTCCGTCACATCACTGTCGTTTTCTTCCATTCTGTGTATGTCTTGGTCCTGTTGTTCACTCAGTCTTCGCAGCCGGCTACTTTCTTCTGTTCTCACTTCTTCCCGCAATTGTTGTGCGAGTTCTTCGGTACTGTTGATTAACGTGGATTCATCTTCAAGTACTCGTTGAAAACTGGAGATGATCGTCAATTGCCTTCCATCTTCTTCTTCATGGGCAACGATTTCTCTGTGTTCTTCTGTCTGAGCAATTCTCGGGTCTCGAGTCGGATGATGTGTAAACAGAGGGGCACGTCGTCTTCGAAAACTCATGATGGTGTATTGGTGAATACATATCAAAATTATAGGCTTTTTATAGTCTAGTGGGGAGGTGAGTACAAAATGGCCGTGATGCACAGTCCTCCATTTTTAACCCACCCACTCACCGGCGTCAGTGAGTGCAATATATAGGCTGACCCACTGTATAGTGAGTGGGTGGGTTCAAAATGGCGGCCGCTTATTTTCTCTGCGACGTTGAAAGTCCGCCATTTTGAACCCACCCACTCACCCGTGTCAGCCAGTGCAAGAATCCCACTGTGCTGTGTATGTACCCCTTGTCCCAAAGCATTAAATTTCTTATGATTTTTTCGATAAAACCCGTCACAATTTTCATGGAATTATTAGACGACTGTCACCCAGAGTCTATACACGTTTTTTTAGTCAGGAAAATTAATTTATTTCCCCTATATCTGGTGTTTCAGACTCCCGTACACGATTTTTATGGGTTTTAAATTCAATAAAATTAATAAATAGCGGTAGTGTGTAGCGTTAGACGGTTAAATTTTTTTATACAATACATTGAATTGCCTGACTGCAATTTGCAATAAAAATCGAGGTCCGTTGACAGGTATTAAAAAATGACAGTCGTTTTTAAAATGAGGAACAAACACAAATATTGGCAGTGTCGTAAAAAATATATCACACAGCTAGAGTGCTATCGCTCACGTCCGCGTGAATTATACTATAAATAGCCGCTGTATTTTTTTTAATTATTCACCAATACCCCAGTCATGCAGTCACTACCGCTGATTGAAATCAAGGATATTGACGACTTCATGACCCATGATGAAAATCAATGATGAAAATCAACTCTACGGGAATATCATCCGTTTGGAAGGTCATGACCAACCCTGGATAACTGATATCCTGGGAGAATTATTTCCTCCTTCACCTGGGAACCAGCCTGCTTCAACCCTACCGGATGTTTTTCCAGCCGTCGACCCCTGTTTTGACAAGATACACGCCGAGTTAGAAAAGATGTTGAAATCACCCCCAGCTCTAGACGACCCGGTACAAGAGAGACCCGCCGAAACACAGGGAAGCACCCAGGCTACAGAAGAAAAAGAAAAAAGACCCGATGCCAAGGCAACAGAGAACAGAGGAGAACATTTCACCCAGAAGAAGAAGAAGAAGCGGGTACAGAAAAGGGGAAAAGATGTCCGGCTACGCAAGAGGGAAGAGACAAGGGGCAAGAGAGAGAGGACACCTCCCGTCCAAAAAATGAACGATGAGGTGTATTATGTATGGGCGATCTCCACTTCAACATTGGGTTCTAACACAGAACGGCAAAGCCAATTATATCTACCCTGTGTAGAGTGTTCGAACCAATTTGCCCGGTTTGCCATAGCCCCGTGCGGTCATTTGGCATTGTGTCAAGTCTGCATCCATCGTCGGGCCCAAATACCTACCTGTGCAGAAGCTAATCATCCCCAACCATGTGAACTGTTACCGCTTACCTGTACCGTATGCGCAGAGAGAAGACGCCGACTTCAGATGCCCTCAACGATGTAATTTATTACATAGCAAAAAAAAGAAAAAAAACAGAAAAAAAATTTGTCCTTTTCAGGACATTATCTTTTCCGAAAGAGAACTGCTAATCACATGCACAAAATTAAACACGAGATCCCCACACCTTATAACCCCTGTGTTCATTCAAAATAAAAGCCCCGTTCGGGCTATTTTTATCAAAAATAAATTACCCCAATTATCTTTTCCGAAAGAGAACTGCTAAATCACACGCACACAATTAAAAACGAAATCCCCACACCTTATAACCCCTGTGTTCATTCAAAAATAAAAGCCCCGTGATGCATTCGGGCTATTTTGATCAAAAATAAATTATCCATTATTCGGGGTTATGTCCCCGGTTGAAAAAAAATAACAATCCGTTATCGCGCAGATTGTTTATTAATTAATGGGGCAAAAAGAAAAAAATCCTGTGTTTGATATATGTGATAGAGATCCGTTCTGACAAGAACGTTTTCATATAGG